>JAXIVJ010009564.1:12500-50522 GCA_036785665.1 Chirona hameri | reverse complement strand
TGAAAAGGCGGAGGGGCCCCTAGACGATCTGAAGGGACCCTGGGCCTTTCAACAGTAAGAATGTAGTTGTCCAGGGAATAAAACTTTTAAAAAATCGCGCCACTCCGCGGCGCAATTTAACTACAAATTCAATCCACATATAATTCAATTATATGTGGATTATAAAACAAAACATCTACCCGTTTATCGACGCATTTATGCGTTATGTTGCTACTTTCCTATATAATTGGGCAAAATAATTCACTTAAGCACCCTTTTTACCGCACTTTTAAACGCACAATATAGCATTTTTGGAGGTCCGCACCATACGCAATGCGACGCATTGATGAGAAAGCATATCCAGGGCATAAGACTCAAAATTTTCGCACCGCTCCGCGGCGCAATTTGTTTAAGAGTTTCAGGTCTTGAGCTTAAAAAAAATCCACGTTGGTAGAGCTGATTCCAAATTGGTGTGGTTCGTTCCAAAGTTGATATGGCAGTTTGCTAACTCCAGCTCCTAAAAGTTGGTATGGCTCATGCCATACCTGGCATACTGCATTTTCCGTCCTTTTACCGTGCCTTTTCATCCGATTTTTTTTTTGGGGGGGGGGAGCTTGTAACGCTTGGGAAGGGGGCCCTTTCAACGCTCGGGAAGGGGCCCTTTCGAGGCGCTGCCCCCCCCCCCTCCCCTGGACGAAATCCTGGCTACGTGCCTGAGTGAACACTGCACAATCACGATGTCCTTAACCGAGACTGCGCCAGTGCGCCAGCCACGCCACAGAGCTGCGGTCAGGCCTGCGCCAGTGCGCCGTCACAGAGCCCATACTAACGGTTGCCTCGTCCCGCTTGCGTGCATCATAATCGTTACGTGACGTATCGACCCCGCTGGTCGCTATTATCGACCCCGCTGGCCACTATTCGCTATGTGACATGTAACGCGACGCGGGCCGCAACAGTTGCACGGTGAAATTGAGTCCGTCTGTTGGCTGCATCATATTATACATTTCAGTCGAATACAAAGCTTACCAGACCAGTAAGCTGGCCTAGTAAGTGACTTGGTCTAAACTAAGTCAAATAGCATCGCTCTGACCTACTCCACCAAATACCACAGTCAGCAACACTCGAGCAATTCTATCCGGCTCAGCTGCACGAAAATCACCAGGTGGCGAACAGTGAGCACCCCTTGTGTATTGCTGCTGGGCTCGCCCCTGCCGTGGGCGAGACGGCGGGCGTGGAGCCGGGCAGAGCTGACCCTGGGGCGGCGCACAGGGGCGGCGGTCCGTCGAGATAAACTGCAGTTACTGAGCACCCCTTGTTTATTGCTGCTGGGCTCGCCCCTGCAGTGGGCGAGACGGCGGGCGTGGAGCCGGGCAGAGCTGACCCTGGGGCGGCGCACAGGGGCGGCGGTCCGTCGAGGTAAACTGCGGTTACTGAGCACCCTTTGTGTACTGTTGCTGGGCTCGCCCCTGCAGTGGGCGAGACGTAATGACGATAGGCGGGCGTGGAGCCGGGCAGAGCTGACCCTGGGGCGGCGCACAGGGGAGGCCCGCCGAGATAACTGCGGCTCAGACGGCGGAGTCGGCCCGTGCGGTGAGGTGCGGAGCGCCGGTGGGGGCACTGACACGCTATAGCCCGTCAGCCGACCTGGCTGGGGCTCAGCACGGAGCCAACGCGGCTGGAGCTGCTTCAATGCGATCTGTCCGTGGCAAAGTAGGTGTGCAGGGAGTCAGGGTGCTCTTTGGTGCGGCCGAGCACTAATATCATCTAAATATCACTAATGGTTGTTTTAAACATTCTGTTTTTATGAGCGTAATTTGTGTTAACTAAGTAATTGTTTAAATATAGGTGGTATTGAATGACTATAGTCGGAACGGCTTAAACAACTGGCATTGACTAAGAAATTGTGCAAAGGTAGATGTATTTTATAATTATGTTATTTAGAATGGCTTAGGCCACTGTGTTTCTGGACATTATCCCATTCGGGATTTGCCTTGACAATGAAATCCCATTTGCATGTCAGTCCGTCCGTCCATTATGGTGGGGTGATAAATCGATTTTTTTGATTTTTCCACAAAATTAGCCACATATTCTTTGCACAAAAACATGAAGAGTCTGGTTTGAGCTCTCTAGCTCGATTTTAAAACTCTGGCACCTTGAATCAAAGTCGGGGCCTATTTTAACATGTTAACTGGGGAGGGAGGGCAAATGGGGGGGGAGGGGCAAATCCAGTGAGCCGTTTTGCCCCCCCCCCCCCCCAGTCAAGAAATGTTGCCCACCCTGATTTCAGTATTTCCATGTCATTTTTCGCTTGATAGGTATTCAATTAAAATAAAATATGCTTACCTGGTGATAAATGCATACAAATCCAATGCAAATTTCATGATATTCCTAAGTTTTAGTATTTCCCAGCCAAAATAAGTATCTTTAAATTATTTCCGGAATATCTCGAATTTCAATATCCTTTGAACAATTTCTCATTAGCGGCAGAGTGGGGGAGATCGGGGGTTGTTGGATCAGGAACGTCGCCACACAATTTTGAGAGGGTTGGGGCAACATAGGCGTACACAAGGGGGGGGGGGGCAAACGGAAAATTGTCCCCTCCCCATGAAGGTCTGCACGTGCCCCCTTTGGTCGAAAAAATTAATGTTTTTTTAAGAGAAAAATGGTGAAAATATGCCCTTTTAAAAATATAGTGGGCCAAATCCGGTGATTTTTTTTTGGTGGAAGTATTTTATGCCCCCCTGAGCAAAAATGTCCCCCTCCTGGAGTACATCCTGGGTACGCCACTGGGGGGCAACTGCTGAGCCGATTGTGTTGAAATTTGGTGTGTGGCTAGGGATCTTGGAGAAAATTGTATCCCCCCCCCCCATTCTCGAACCCTAGATCCGCTAGTAGGTCCCGGCACGACACGGATGTTGATGTAAGGACAACTGCCCATCGCCTAATTACTATTATTATTAGATGTTGACAGACGCTGGCGTATCCAGCCTCTCTCCGTGGGGGGGGGCATCTTTTTTGTGGCAAAGGTACCCCATGTTTTATCCGCGGAGTTGGGCCGCCCACCAAGGGCGTAGGCAAGGGGGGGGCAAGGGGGCCATGCCCCCCCCCCCCCCCCCCTCTGGAGGCCAGGGGGCCCCTCTGACGACCGAGTGAGGGCCCTCTGGGGCCGAAGGCCCCAGTGTTTTTGATGGTGTCAGGCGCCCGCGAAACGCCTTACGTCGCATAAAAGAACGCCCACGAACCGATACAAAAATCGTAACACGAATAAATATCAACACTTGCTTGTCTGTTAAAGGCATGCATATGTAAATACGTAAAAGGGGTCCCAGCCAGTGTGGATAGGGCCCTTTACCAGCTTTAAAGGCCCCTACCGATCTGCAGAGGGCCCCTGTCGGCATTTAGAGGGCCCCTTCCGGTTGTAGAGGACCCTCTGCCGGCCTGTATAGGGCCCTGCCGATCTGGAGAGGGCCCTCTGCCGGTCTTTAGATGACGCTGCCGATCGTAGATCGCCGTGCCAATCTGTAGAGGGCCTCTGTCGGCATTTAGAGGGCCCTGCCGACCTGTAGAGGGTCCTCTTCCAGGCTTTAGAGGCCCTGTCGATCTGCAGAGTGTCCCAGCCAATCTGTAGAGGGCCCTCTGATGGCCTTTAGAGGGCCCTGCCGACCTGTAGAGGGCCCTCTGCCCCGCCTTTAGAGGGCCCTTCCAGCATGTAGAGGGCCTGCCGATCTGCAGAAGGCCCACTGTCGGCATTTATATGGCCCTTCCTGTTGTAGAGGGCCCCCTGCCGGCTTTTATAGGGCCCTGCTAATCTGTAGATCGCGCTGCCAATCTGTAGAGGGCCTCTTCCGGCATTTAGAGGGCCCTGCCGACCTGTAGAGGGCCCTCTTCCAGCATTTAGGGGCCCCTGTCGATCTGCAGAGTGCCCCAGCTAATCTATAGAGGGCCCTCTGCCGGCCTTTATAGAGCCCTGTTGATCTGTAGAGGGCCCTCTGCCCGCATTTAGAGGGCCCTTCCAGCATGCAGAGGGCTTGCTGATCTGCAGAGTGCCCCCTGTTGGCATTTAGATGGCCCTTTCCGGTTGTAGAGGGCCCTCTGCCGGCCTTTATAGGGCCCTGCACATATGTAGAGGGTCCCTTCCGATCTGGAGAGGGCCCTCTGCCGGTCTTTAGAGGGCCCTGCCGATCCGTAGATCGTCCTGCCAATCTGTAGAGGGACTCTGTCGGCATTTAGAGGGCCTGTCGATCTGCAGTGTCCCAGCCAATCTGTAGAGGGCCCTCTGGTGGCGTTTAGAGGGCCCTGCCGATCTGTAGAGGGCCATCTGCCCGCCTTTAAAGGGCCCTTCCAGCATGTAGAGGGCCTGCCGATCTGCTGAGGGCCCCCTGTCGGCATTTAGATGGCCCCTTCCGGTTGTAGAGGAGCCTCTGTCGGCCTGTATAGGGCCCTGCCGATCTGCAGAGGGCCCTTTGCCGGTCCTTAGAGGGCCCTCCCGATCTGTATATCGCCCTGCCAATCTGTATAGGGCCTCTGTCGGCAATTAGAGGGGCCCTGCCGACCTGTAGAGGGCCCTCTTCCAGCCTTTAGCGGCCCTGTCAATCTGCAGAGTGCCCAGCCAAACTATAAAGGGGCCCCTGCCGGCTTTTAGAGGGCCCTGCCGATCTGTAGAGAGCCCTATTCCCGCCTTTAGAGGGTCATTCCAGCATGTAGATGGCCTATCGATCTGCAGAGGTCCCCTGTCGGCATTTAGATGGCCCCTTCCGGTTGTAGAGGGCCCTCTGCCGGCCTTTATAGGATCCTGCCAATCTGTAGAGGGTCCCGGCTGATCTGGAGAAGGACCTCTGACGGTCTTTAGAGGGCCCTGCCGATCTGTAAATCGCCCTGCCAATCTGTAGAGGGCCTCTTCCGGTATTTAGAGGGCCCTGCTGACCACAAGAGGACCCTCTTCCAACCTTTAGGGGCCCTGTCGTTCTGCAGTGCCCCAGCCAATCTATAGAGGGCCCTATGCCGACCTTTAGAGGGCCCTGCCGGCCCTTTAGCGGGCCCTGTCGACCTGTAGATCGCCTTGCCTGCCTGCCGGCTTTTAGAGTGCCTCTACCGGCATTTAGAGGGTCCTGCCGACCTGTAGACGGCCCTCTTCCAGTCTTTAGGGGCCCTGTCGATCTGCAGAGTGTCCCAGCCAATCTGTAGAGTGAGCGTAGATGGCCATCTGCCGGCCTTTAGAGGGCCCTGCCGATCTGCAGATGGCCATCTGCCGGCCTTTAGAGGCCCCTGCCGATCTGTAGAGGACTCTATGCTGGCCTTAAGAGGGTCCTGTGGTGGTAGAGGTGGTCTGCCGGTCGAGCGCCGGTGATGCTCTCGAAGGAAGACCAGTGAAAGTTCTCATTGTTTTTCAGGGTATGCTAGTAACGTCTGAGAAGAGTACAATGCTTTGGTAATGTAGGCTTTGACTTTGACTCGAACTCGGGCTGCCACTACCAGGAAAGGTCAGAAGCCCAGCTCTCTCCCACTGAGCTACAGGGGCGGACAAATCGTTCGTTTCCGCACTATCGAAAGCTTTTTAATGTTAGTGTCATAATCCCTACCCCAGAATCCAGATCACTGCACAATAATTTAGATGGGGCGGAATTAATGCATTGTACTGCAATAGAAGTTGCTGTGAGGATAAATAAAGCTTGGATATTCCGATAACTCCTATAAATATATGACTCTATCGTGTTGTAGAAACTCCTCGTATCACAATGCGGTGTATTTTTTCAAGAGCCAAGCAAACTGTATCCAAAGCTTTCTGTAAATCAAGGTGGAGCATGTTATTTCGTTATTTTGTAGATGTTTTGCAAACTTCATCGTACATTTGAACAATCGGCATGTACGTACTGTGTTGTTTCCTGAATCCGAATTGAAGAAGATTAAGGATAATATTGCATTAACCCGCGCCTCGCTGGAGGTGGCAGAATCTGCCCCCTCCTCCCGGTTTTTCTTAATAACTTGAAAACAATTATAAATATCGACGTCAATCCTTGAGTACCTTATGCTGCATCAATTATACGTCTTATCACAACATTTCAATGAAAATGGTGGATTACTTTGGGAGATAATGACGTTTTAATCACGTCATGTCATGTAATTTTTGGTGGAAAAACAATACATGCTTGAAATTTATAGAAATTCGAGTTTTGACGAAAATTGCAAGTAAAAAGTTGAAAAAGGAAATGACAAAATATTAAAAATGATTATCTCGGATTTTCGAAATTTTGTGTTTTTCACTCCCAAAAATGAAAAAAAATACACTTGTTTTTCGTTGTCGAAATCTTATTTGTCGTTTTACAACATACAACACACTGTACTGTTTTAATGATGTGGGCCCCCCTTGGCTACGAGGGCCCCTCTGATCCCATTTGCCCCCCCCCCCCTGGGCGAAATTCTCCCTACGCCCCTGCCGCCCACCTTATTTTTGGTATTTGAGCTTAAGAAATTCACTTTTCAAATTCACAAAAATTTATTTATCGATTTTTCCCGGAAAACCTTTTTGTTATTTTTTGGGGTCAAATACACAACATTTCGTAAATCCGAGATCCCCATTTTCAAGAACATGTCATTTCCTTTCTTTTTACATTTTTTTGCAATTTGCTTCAAAACTCTATTGTCTACGATTGTCAAACATTTATCGTATTTCCACCAAAAATGGCATGACATGACGTCATTAAAACGTCATTATCTACCACAAAACTACATCAATTTCATTGAAATTTGGTGTGAAGACGTAGAATTGATGCAGCATAATGTATTGAAAGTTTGACGTTGATATCTATCATAGTTTGCAAGTTTTGAGGAAATCCGTGAGGGAGGGCAGATTCTGCCCCCCCCCCCCCCCCCAGCCAGGGCCTATTTTAACATGTTAACTAGAGAAGGGGGGGCGGCAAATGCCCCCCCCCAGTGAGCCGTTTTGCCCCCCCCCCCCCCCCCCCCTCAGTCAAGAAATGTTTCCCACCCTGATTTCAGTATTTCCGTGTTATTTTTCGCTTGATCGGTATTCAATTAAAATAGAATATGCTTACCTGGTGATAAATGTATACAAATCCAAAGCAAATGCCATGATATTCCTAAGTTTGAGTATTTCCCAGCCAAAATAAGTATCTTTAAATTATTTCCGGAATATCTCGAATTTCAATATCCTTTGAACAATTGCTCTTTAGCGGCAAAGTGGGGGAGATCGGGGGTTGTTCGATCAGGAACGTCGTCACACAATTTTGAGTGGGTGGGGGGCAACTGCTGAGCCGATTGTGTTCAAATTTGGTGTGTGGTTAGGGATCTCTCAGCCGCCACTTTCCCACAAGTAAGGGGTGAGGGTGTTTCTTCACGTGCGCATGTGTGCACCACGTATTTGTATCTCAGAAACTACTTCCCTGATCGAGTTGGAATTCACCATACATTTCCTTCGCGTTCGCTCGTTCATCGCCAACTACGGCCTTACTGGTTACTGGTTCGTACTAGTTACTGGTTAACTACGGCCTTACTGGTTCAGTAAAAAAAAAGTTATGGTAGAAAAATGACGAATGCGGAATAACCTTAGGGTGAATAAATTTTACCTTGTGGAGGTCGCAGAATACAAATACCAAATGGATCCTT
This sequence comes from Chirona hameri, assembly GCA_036785665.1. NCBI lineage: Eukaryota > Metazoa > Arthropoda > Thecostraca > Balanomorpha > Balanidae > Chirona > Chirona hameri. The sequence continues at coordinate 42,920 of JAXIVJ010009564.1, read as the reverse complement.
TGCATTGGCGGATCCAGAACGGGTGGTTTGGGGGAGGTGGGAATAAAAAAGTATCACACAATTCTGAAAACGCATCGGATTTGGCTTGCTTATGCATTGACAGCTGCTTGAACCCTCGCCCGGGTAAGGGGGGGGGTGGATGCCACCCCCTCGGTTTTTCAGAAAAACTTGCGTAGTTTCCAACCGATTACGATGAAACTTTCAGTTTCCTACTTTTGAACAATTTGACGCATACTCTAATTGTGATGTTCTAACCCTCATGACCCAGTAACCTATCACCTGTTTTCAAGGTCATGTCATGCCAACTGGCGTACCGTAGTATCGATGCTTGTATGATGTGTGGCCGGCGTGGTATGCAGCAACACGCGCGCCGAGTTGGTGGCGATACGCGCGGCGCTGGAGGCGGTGCAACAGATGGGGACGACCTGGGCGAGAGCCCGGTGGTCGTATGCACTGACTCCCGGGCCGCGCTCGCCACACTCGCGAGCGGCGCCAGGGGGCAGACGACCGCGCTGGGGGCGACGATCTGGCGCCTGCTCCTGGCAACCGCGGCGGGGGTAGCCTGGTGCTCCTACAATGGGTCCCGGCACACTGTGGACTACCCGGAAATGAAAGGGCGGACGAGCTGGCCAAGGGGGCCTCCAGCCTTCCGCAGGAAGATGTTCCTGTGGACGTCCGCAGCCTCACCAAGGCAGTCGGCCGCGCCGCCTCTCTGGCCTGGCGACATCGCTGGCCTGAATGCCTCTTCAAGCGGATCATGGGAGGCCGGCTCCCGAAACCGTTCCTCTCCGACGAGCGAGACGACGCCGTCAATGTGCACCAGCTGCGAGCGGGTCACTGGACCCGCTCGCAGAGTTATCTGCACCGAATCGGCCGTCAACCGGCCCGGGGCTGCCAGCAGTGCAGCGATCTCGCGTGCCCGGCGGCGCTCTGGCAGGTGTGTAGGGAGGAGCCTGCCACGCCGGAGCACGTCCTGCTGAGGTGCCCCTGCCTGGCGGGCGCTCGTCTCCGTATCTTCGGGACTATCCATCCAGACCCGAAGCAGCTGCGAGACGGCGGGGCCGTGGCGGCCTTGGCCCGGGGCTACCTGGCTCACCGAGAGCCTTCGGGCCACGGTCGGCCGTAGAGACGTTGTTGTTGTTGTCTCCTCGGGTCGGCCGTAGGGCCGACCCGAGGAGACAACAACAACAACATGCTTGTAACTTGTGCAGTTTGTTGTTCAGGAACATATGCACAGATGCTTCCAGGTGACAGTTTTGGTTTCCACTGATATTGTGACCTCGATTGATCTTTCAAAGGTCAACCGAGGTCATTGACCTCCGATGACCTCAGATGACATTTGTTTGGCTTCTGGCGGTTTCTAGGACAGTTTGTGACGCTGATTTCAAATTTGGGATCCATTTTAAATAATTATATGTTCCACTGGGGTCATGGGCTTCCACAGGTCAACCGAGGTCACTGACCTCAGATGACCTGACCTGACCTTTTTGGAATTTGGCAGTTTCTAGGACATTTTGTGATGCTGATTTCAAATTTGGCACCCATTAAGCATTATGATATGCTCATTCACGATTATAGCTCGATACAATTCAAATTATACGCATTTACAATTTGTATGACTTTTGGATCATTGACATGACCTCAGAGGTCACCTAATGACCCAAGACTTCAAAATCGGATATCAGCGGCTTCCTCTCGTCACAAGCAACACGCTCGTTTTTAATCGAAGCTCTAGCTCAATTAGGGGCGAAACGCTAAGGGGGGGGGGGGGTCGTACAAACCCCCTACCCGAACACGTAGTGATTTTGCCCTACCCGGGCGAGGGTTAAAGCTAACTTTCCTTAGTAAAGCTTGCTTATATTTTCTTCTATATCAGGAAATGTGTCAATCTTGCGCCGATTTCAGGCGTTTTTTTTTTTTGGGGGGGGGGGCAATTGCCCATTTGCCCAACCGTAGATCCGCCACTGGATCTTTGTATTTTGCAAAAGTTGCGGGACTCTGGTGAAAATTGGGCAAATTTAGCCATTTCGTTTGGATTTATATGCATTTTCATGTTTCCCCAATGACTTATAATTGGGAGGTCACAAAATAGACTTCACCCTAGGTCACCCAACCAGGAATTGCGTGTGGATAGCATGTGGGCCCACTATGGCCGCATAAGGCCCTCATGCGGCCGGAGTGGGCCCACGTGCTATCCACATGCAATTTCTGGTACGGCACCGTTGTAAAATCATCCAAAATAGCAGAATTGTAGGTGTTTATGACCTGATTGAATCCTGTGAGTATCTAACTGATCGGTCAAACAATGTGTCTGCGGCACGACCTTACATTTTTGGAGGTGGGATCACTAGATTTGACTTGTGACGTGACCTGAGGAGACCCGAGGTAAACAAATTAACAGGATTTGGGCAATTGATAGGCAAGCAGTTGTAACAAAAATGGCGGAGCGAAATGGCGTCGTTTTCCGCTATTTCCAAAACAAAACTAAGGGGGAGGGTATGTCCGCCCCCTGGATCCCTCACTGGCGGATCCAGGGGGCGGACATGAGGGGCAAATGAATGCCGCCCCCCCCCCCCTCCGCACAGGAATCTGGGGAATCGGGGGGCATACAGGAATCTGGGGATAGGAATCTTGGGGCATACATGCAATACAAGTATACCCCCCCCCCCCCCCCCTGCGCGTTCCCTGCACTGCACGTGAAAAACAATGATCTTAGGAGAAAACTTCATGAAATCAGAAGTTTTTCCTTCTCTCAAGTGATTGAATTTGAAGTTTGTATGTATCCATTGCTTTCAATGATAGACAAAACAGCGCACCTGATGCAATTGAAGCAGCCCGGTGACACGCGTCCTGCTGGGGGGGGGGGGGGGGGGGGGGGGGGGGGGCAGATTCTGCCACCTCTCGGATTTTCTCAATAACTCTAAAACTGGGATAGATATCAACGTGAAATTTTCAATACCTTATACTGCATCAATTCTACGTCTTCTCACCAAATTTCAATGAAATGAATGTAGTATTTTGAGAGATAATAACGTTTTAATGACGTCATGCCATGCCATTTTTAGTGGAAAAAAATATATGTTTGACAAATTGTAAAAAATAGAGTTTCAAAGCAAATTGAAAATAAAAAAACGTCAATAGAAAGGAAATTACATTCTCTTCCAAATAGCTATCTCGGATTTGTGATTTTTTGTCTGTTGACCCCCAATTGTTTTTCTTGGAAAAATGTCCACAAAATAACTTTTTTTGTGAATTCGAAGAGTGATTTCTTAAGCTCGAATACTAAAATAAGGTGACCGGCCAAAATCCGCGGAGGAAAAAAATGGGGGTACCTTTTTTTGCCACAAAAAGATGCCCCAAAAATGTTTCCCCCCAGTGGTTTTCCCTTAAAATAGGCCCTGATCAAAGTTGTATTGCAAACCGAGCTTAGTCTGCAACTGACCACCATGGAGAGAGGAGTCAGCTAGCCAGTACACACTGGCAGTGTGACACTGCATGAAATGGTCACATTTCCACATGTATTGCATTTATATACATGTACAACAGGCATTTATCACTCCTCGTAGATGGTCAGGTTCTCCAGCGACTCCTGGAACCTTCCGTAGTCTAGCATCTGCCTGTCCTCCTCCGCTTCCCCAGCAGCACCATCAGGCATTCCCCGAACTCTGTGGCGGTCTTGTCTCGCTGCTTTCCAGAGGGCAGGGTCTTCCTTATCCGGAACAGAGGGTCAGCCTTGTGGAGGAGGGTGGTCGTATCCCGCGCGTACTGAATCTCCAGTTTGAGCCCCTTCTTATTCTCCTTCTCGTCTATAGAGGTGGTCAGGTAGCTCTCCACCTGCTCCGCTGAGGTGAACGGGCCGCCCACCTCGTTCAGGTCCTCCAGCATGCCGAGTTGCTTCCGCTCCTGCATCAGTGCCATCCCCCTCTTGTCTTCGGAGCCCTCCTCCATCTTGTCCTTCAATCTTCTTCGACCAGAGAAGCTCAAGCTCCCTCTTGTCCTTCGCCGCCTGCTTGTAGGACCTGAAGTTCCTGGTGGCGCCCTCCCTGAAGTCCTTGCACCGCTGGAGGATGTGCTGCCGTGACACTGCGCTCAACTTGGCAGACTTGTGCAGCCTGTAGTCTTACAAAGCCGTGATCCCTCTCGCCGCCCCCTCAAGGGCCCCTCAAGCCGACCGAGAGCCCCCTAAAGTCGATCGAGGACCTTCAGGCCGACCGAAGGCCCTGCCAACCCGATCGAAGGATCCGTCAAGCCGACGTTGGCCCCTCGGGTCAAACAAGGGTCCCTCAAGCTGACCGAGAACCCCTCATGCCGAACAAGAGCCCCTCCGGCCGACCGGGCCCGCTCAAGCCAACCAAAGGCCCCAAACCGACCAAGTGCCCCCTCAAGCCGACCGATGGCCATCTCAGGCCGAGCGAGGGCCCTCGGGCCGATCGAAAGCCTCTCAGGTCGAACAATGGCCCCTCAGGCCAGCCGAGGGCCATCTCAGGAAGCCCGAGAGTCCCGCAGGCCCACCGAGGACCCTTTCAGGCTGACTGAGGGCCTCCCAGAAAGACTGAGGGCCTCCTTAGACCAACTGAGGCATTGGGCCCTCCTGGCTAACCGAGGGCCCCTCAAGCCGACTGAGGGCACTTCAAGCCGACTGAGGGCCCCTCAGGCATCAAGCCGACCGAGGGCTTCCCGCAGGCATCAAGCCGACCGAGGGATCCCCGCAGGCATCAGTCCGACCGAGGGATCCTCAGGCTGACTGTGGGCCCCCTCCCACTGAATGAGGGCCCCTCAGGCCGGAGGAGGGACATCTAAGGTCGACCGAGAGCCCCTCAGGCGGAACGATGGTCCATCAAGCAACCGAGGTCCCCTTCAAGCCAACCGAGGGCCACTCAGACCGATCGAGGGCCATATCAGTCCGACCAAGGGCCCCTCAGGCCGACTGTGGGCTCAGACTGTCTTCAAGTCGGCATGGGAGTCCCTCAGGCCGACCGAGGGCCCCCTCAGACCGACCGAGGGCCATATTAGGCCAGCCGAGGGCCTCTCAGACCTCAGGCCGACTGTGGGCCCCCTCAGACCTATCATGGGCCCCTCAGACAGACAGACTATGGGCCTCTCAGACCGACTATGGGCCCCTCGGGACGACTCTGAGCCCCCATGCCGACTCCGGGCCCTCTCTGGCCGGCCTTTTCAGGCCAGGGCCGTCATCCGACGCCGAAACGCCGAGTCCGCCGCCGAGTCGGGCACCAGCCGCCACAATGGACAGTTACGATAGATCAAAGTTCTCAGTCGATCATACACACATAACTCACACGACATTCAAACCACAATGTCATTCGTTTAATGCATGCAGGAAATCAAAGCTGCTGTAGATACGCGGTTAGTTTGTCCCCGTAGTCCACTATACTGCACTGGAGGAAAAACGACACAAACTTCAAGCCAAGGTGCCGGAGTTTTAAATTCACATTAGAACAAATGTTATTAAGAGTTTTCCTTCTTAAATTTTCTAAAGAATCAGAACCCCGTTTTGTGAAAAGCTAGTGCGACTTTTGTCCTTTGACCATCATTATCACCCCACCTGTCAGTGTGTGCAGATGACATACATAAACGGCATAATAACTCGGCGCCTACACGCGCAAAATTTGAGATGCGTGTGGGGAGGTAGAATTGCATAATCACATACACATTTGTAGTCAATCTATCGGCAGAATCGGTTGCAATGCTAATTATTTTAAGTCGTGAATATCTTAACCTGATTTCGCCGACCGGCTGCCAGTGAGCCCTGGAAATTGGTAAATCCAGACATCGGCGGGATATTTTTGTCCAGTGTTCGTTCTACCAGATATGTAGGTGTTCGCCCATTCTGTTTCGCGTAATGGAAACTTCTGCTTGCGTTTTTGTACTTGCTTTCCGCACGTTTTGAGACACTGAGGGCTCGCCGACCCGATACACAATTAAGTTTATGTACAATTGATTGTACAATTTCTGCACCTTTAGACTGGACCGAGCGGCTGGTGACCGCAGTCCGAGTCGCGACGCGGGACACTCGGGTGCGGGGGGGGGGTCGACCGACCGAGACGGACGCCAATACAGTACTGGCCAAGTTGCTCGGTGTGTGACGTCACGGACGGAGGCGCATCCCCCTCATCTTTCAAATTGTATCGTCCAAGGATTGCGCATCGCGTAATGATGGCGGTCTGTTATTTCTATCTTGATCCTGTTTAGGGCAGGGGCGTCGCCATACAATGTTGAATGTGGGAAGGCAGCCTGGTGTTTGGGGGGCAGCCAGGGTGCAGCTGGATTTGCATTAAAAATGCCTCCCGGAAATGGTAAATCGTCAGAAACATAACGTAAATAACGAAAATCTACTCATGGTTATATGTCATACGGTAAAATGTTAAATTCCGAAAATCGGTGTATTCCGATTTTGCTTAAATTGCAATATGTTCTTGCTCTGGGCGTTAGCCATGCATCATGAAAATTTTTGAATGGGCCGCCGGTAATTTAAGAAGAAAATTACAATCAGATGTACTCATGGTTATATGGCATACGGTAAAATGTTAAATTCCGAAAAATTGGTGTGCTTCGATTTTGCTTACATTTTAATGTGTTCTTGTTCTGGGCGTTAGCCATGCATCATGAAAAATTTGGAATGAGCCGCCGGTAATTTTAGAAGAAAATTACCATCAGGTGTACTCATGGTTATATGGCATACGGTAAAATGTTAAATTCCGAAACATTGCTGTCTTTCGATTTTGCTTAAATTGTAATATATTCTTGCTCTGGGCGTTAGCCATGCATCATGACAAATTTGGAATGGGCCGCCGGTAATTTTAGAAGAAAATTACCACCAGGTGTATTCATGGTTATATATATATGGCTTACGGTAAAATGTTAAATTCCGAAAAATCAGTGTCCTTCGATTTTGCTTAAAGGGAAATAATGACCTTTTCCCACAAAAATGGAGTTAGCACTTGAAATCGCCAGACGAGACCAAAATATATTGTAAATTCATCACATTTTGCATGAAAACTTTCCTACCGAAATATATTTCAAGTTAAAGTTGATAAGCGTTCCACACTTTTAACGACCGGTACTTGCAAGTACTTTTGGTCCTCATCAAACTGCGGGCTTTTCCCGTATTGTTTTTTTTCGCAATGGAGTGGAAAATATATTGTGCGTTCTGATTGTTGTGATTATATGCCCGGCGATCTTCTAAAACTAACAGCGATTGGAAAAAGTGGCAATAAAATCGGAAGCTCATCGATGCACATCAACGGCGGCATAGTTAGTGGTTGCGACCCTCAATTTTTGAAAATCGATTCATTTGTTTTCAACATTAGGAGTATTGTATAATTTGTCTGTGGCTGTATATAACACTATGCTTTATATTATCATGAAAAATAATAATCTTTCCCCAAAAAAACTAACAAACAATAACACAACTGGCAAAAATCGGAAGCTCATCGATGCACAGCGACGGCGACGGCGCGAGGTGCGCCGTCACAGAGCCCATACTAACGGTTGCCCCGTCCCGCTTGCGTGCATCATAATCGTTACGTGACGTATCGACCCCGCTGATCGCTATTATCGACCCCGCTGGCCACTATTCGCTATGTGACATGTAACGCGACGCGGGCCGCAACAGTTGCACGGTGAAATTGAGTCCGTCTGTTGGCTGCATCATATTATACATTTCAGTCGAATACAAAGCTTACCAGACCAGTAAGCTGGCCTAGTAAGTGACTTAGTCTAAGCTAAGTCAAATAGCATCGCTCTGACCTACTCCACCAAATACCACAGTCAGCAACACTCGAGCAATTCTATCCGGCTCAGCTGCACGAAAATCACCAGGTGGCGAACAGTGAGCAGTGAGCACCCCTTGTTTATTGCTGCTGGGCTCGCCCCTGCAGTGGGCGAGACGGCGGGCGTGGAGCCGGGCAGAGCTGACCCTGGGGCGGCGCACAGGGGAGGCCCGCCGAGATAACTGCGGCTCAGACGGCGGAGTCGGCCCGTGCGGTGAGGTGCGGAGCGCCGGTGGGGGCACTGACACGCTACAGCCCGTCAGCCGACCTGGCTGGGGCTCAGCACGGAGCCAACGCAGCTGGAGCTGCTTCAATGCGATCTGTTCGTGGCAAAGTAGGTGTGAAGGGAGTCAGGGTGCTCTTTGGAGCGGCCGAGCACTAATATTAAATATCACTAATGGTTGTTTTAAACATTCTGTTTTTATAAGCGTAATTTGTGTTAACTAAGTAATTGTTTAAATATAGGTGGTATTTTAATGACTATAGTCGGAACGGCTTAAACAACTGGCATTGACTAAGCAATTGTTCAAAGGTAGATGTATTTTATAATTGTTATTTAGAATGGCTTAGGCCACTGTGTCTCTGGACATCATCCCATTCGGGATTTTCCTTCAGACAATCAAATCCCATTTGCATGTCAGTCAGTCAGTCCATTAAGGTGGGGTGATACATCGATTTTTTCCCGATTTTTCCACAAAATGAGCCACATAATCTTTGCACAAAAACATGAAGATTCTGAAAGTTTGAGCTCTCTAGCTCGATTTTAAAACTCTGGTGCCTTGGATCAAAGTTGTATTGCAAACCGAGCTTAGTCTGCAACTGGCCACCATGGAGAGAGGAGTCAGCTAGCCAATACACACTGCATTAAATGTTCACATTTCCACATGTATTGCATTTATATACATGTACAACAGGCATATATCACTCCTCTTAGATGGCCAGGTTCTCCAGCGACCCCTGGAACCTTCCGTAGTCTAGCATCTGCCTGTCCCCCCGCTTTCCCAGCAGCGCCATCAGGCATTCCCTGAACTCTGTGGCGGTCTTGTCTCGCTGCTTTCCAGAGGGCAGGGTCTTCCTTATCCGGAACAGAGGGTCGGCCTTGGAGAGGAGGGTGGTGGTATATGGTGGTATCCCGCGCGTACTGAATCTCCAGTTTGAGCCCCTTCTTCTTTTCCTTCTCGTCTATGGAGGTGATAAGGAAGCTCTCCACCTGCTCTGCTGAGGTGAACGGGCCGCCCACCTCCTTCAGGTCCTCCAGCATGCCGAGTTTCTTCCGCTCCTGCATCAGTGACATCTCCCTCTTGTCATCTGATCCCTTCCTCATCTCCCTGAACCAGAGCAGCTCAAGCTCCCTCTTGTCCTTCGCCGCCTGCCTGTAGGACCTGAAGTTGCTGGTGGCGCCCTACCTGAAGTCCTTGCACCGCTGGAGGATGTACTGCCGTGACACCGCGATCAACTTGGCAGACTAGTGCAGCCGGTAGTCTTATCAAGCCGTGATCCCTCTCCCCGCCCCCCCCCCCCCCCCCCCCCCCCCAGGGTCCCTCAAGCCGACCGAGAGCCCACTAAAGTCGATCGAGGACTTTCAGGCCGACCGAAGGCCCTGCCAAGCCGATCGAGGGCTCCGTCAAGCCGACGTAGGCCCCTCAGGCCAAACAAGGGTCCCTCAAGCTGACCGAGAACCCTTCAGGCCGAGCAAGAGCCCCTCAGGCCGACCGGGCCCGCTCAAGCCAACCAAGGGCCCCAAACCGACCAAATGCCCCCTCAAGCCGACCGAGGGCCATCTCAGGCCGATCGAGGGCCCTCAGACCGATCGAAAGCCTCTCAGGTCGAACAATGGCCCCTCAGGCCGGCCGAGGGCCATCTCAGGAAGCCCGAGGGTCCCGCAGGCCCACCGAGGACCCTTTCAGGCTGACTGAGGGCCTCCTAGAAAGACTGATGGCCTCCTTAGACCAACTGAGGCCTTGGACCCTCCTGGCTAACCGAGGGCCCCTCAAGCTGACTGGGGGCACTTCAAGCCGACTGAGGGCCCCTGAGGTGTCGAGCCAACCGAGGGCTTCCCGCAGGCATCAAGCCGACCGAGGGCTCCCCGCAGGCCTCAGGCCGACCGAGGGCTCCCTCAAGCCGGCCGAGGCTATCATGCCGACCGAGGGCTCCTCAGGCTGACTGTGGACCCCTCCCACTGAATGAGGGCCCCTCAGGCCGGAAGAGGGACATCTAAGGTCGACCGAGAGCCCCTCAGGCGGAATGATGGTCCCTCAAGCAACCGAGGGCCCCTTCAAGCTAACAGAGGGCCACTCACACCGACCGAGGGTCATATCAGTCCGACCAAGGTCCCTCAGGCCGACTGTGGGCCCCTCAGGCCGACTGTGGGCCCTCTCCATCCTTGGAATTTTGGCCATTTTCTTGACTTTGGGTCCAAAGAATTTTGCTCTTAATTTTGTCCTGGAAATTTGCTCTTTTCACCTGATCATACCAGCATTGTAGTTAAAATATGATTCCATTTTCTTCACAATAATTTGCTATCTATTACAAATAAGAATTTACTACTTTGAAAGTAAAATAACTTTCAAAAACTGGAAATTGTCATTTTCTTAACGATACAATTCTACTCTCCACATATGGATTTTTACTCTCCGGGGCCAGGTCATGAAACGAAAAATCCGACACTGGCCCCCTCAGACCGACTGTGGGCCCTCTCAGGCAGGCCGAGGGAAAGAAATCTCGTCGCCGACCAAGGGTCATCTTAGGATGACAGAGGACCTATCAGGCCGACCGAGGACCCCTCAGACCGACCGAGGGCCCCCTCAGACCGACCGAGGGCCCCCTCAGACCGACTGTTGGCCCCCCTCAGACCGATTGTGGGCCCCCTCAGGCCAACTGTGGGCCCCCGGCCGAATCTGGGCCCTCTCAGGCCGGCCAAGGGCCACCATAGGACGACCGAGAGCCTCCTCAGACTGTCTTCAAGTCAGCATGGGAGTTCCTCAGGCCAACCGAGGGCCCCCTCAGACCGACCGAGGGCCATACTAGGCCAGCCGAAGGCCTCTCAGACCTCAGGCCGACTGTGGGCCCCCTCAGACCTATCATGGGCCCCTCAGACAGACAGACTATGGGCCTCTCAGACCGACTATGGGCCCCTCGGGAGTCAGGACGATTGTGAGCCCCCAGGCCGACTCCGGGCCCTCTCTGGCCGGCCTTTTCAGGCCAGGGCCGTCATCCGACGCCGAAACGCCGAGTCCGCCGCCGAGTCGGACACCAGCCGCCACAATGGACAGTTGATCATACACACATAACTCACACGACATTCAAACCACAATGTCATTCGTTTAATGCATGCGGGAAATCAAAGCTGCTGTAGATACGCGGTTAGTTTGTCCCCGTAGCCCACTATACTGCACTGGAGGACAAACAACATAAAAACTTCAAGCCAAGGTGCCGGAGTTTTAAATTCAAATTAGAACAAATATTATTTATAGTGTTTTCCAAGGCCGTAGATGCCAGGTAGAACCATGCCTACTGCGCAGGTATCTGCGCAGACTGCCAAATGACGTCACCGGGGGCACACTTCTATCCGGGAGATAGCAGTGTACATAGTAGAACATGTACTTTGCGGACTCAATAAAATAATAATAAATATGTTAGAGGGAACAAAACCAGTTCATTCTGCTCGTAAATGAGTGGTACTTCAAAGTAATGACCATTTTAAAGGTATTTTGATGTCCCAAAGATCTATAACGGACACGGAAAGATGGTTGCAATCGACGATTTGTTTTTCTTCCGAAGGCAGTAACGGCGGTTAAGGGGGTAATTTGATATAAAACAGCACACTATCGGAAGGCTCATCAAATTTTGTTTGTAAATCTAACCCCTGTTTGAACTCAGAATCTGGCCATAATTGCAAAAAAACCTCTTGAGTGTGCATCCACCACCTGCTGGGGGCGGATCCAACCGGCCCCTCAGATTGTTCTGCTCTCATTTCCGCACCGTGTGTGATATATCGCCCTGAAACCTTCTGGAACTCTTCCTGGTTCAATTTTACCTCAAAAAAATATATCTGGGTCATGTTAGCTCAATGACCTGGGTCAATTTTAGTGAAGGCAAGTTGGCCGGATTTTCGTAAACGTTGATGAAATGCCTAGTGTTCTATGCTTTAATGACATGAATTGGACCAGAATAGTCATAAATATCCTATGAATCAGTGAACAGCATCTGGTAGGCGATTGACCACTGACACCAGGGCACCAAGGTCATCTAGGTCACCAACTAAGAATTGTCCGTCGGGGAATATAAGTGCCCGAAGCACAGGTTTGCTTGCAATATAATGTTCTGACACTGCTTCGAATCGACTCTACTTCTACAATTACTCCAGAGCAGTTGCTTTTGAACCTTGATCGTGACCACCCTGACCTGACATTTGACGCAGTGACCTCAGTGACCGTAACGTGACCTCAGGCTAGGAACATAGTGCGGCCCATCATTCGATGCAGAAACTCAAACCAAAACAATTTGGTGATTGTTACAAGCTTATATGAGCAAAATTGTGTCTTCTGAGCCTAGATAAACTGTGCGTCAAGGCGAACACAGTTCGTCAGAGCACGCGCTGGTTAACGCTGGCTGGTGACGTGCTGCCGAACCTGCCTTGCTGCCCTTTTATCAGCACGCTGCCTCGCCAAGTTTTGGCGCAGCCAGCCGATACGGACGTGCAGTCGGACCCGAGCCAGTCTGCGAGCCACGCGGAGGTCCAGCTGTGGGTGCCGACTGCTGATCACGCCCACTAGGCGTTGCTGGATACCGGCCTCCTTGCTGAAGTGACTGCCCATGATATAACAGAACTTGTCGTCAAACTCTTTCAATACAGCCATCCACCAGGTCTGGGGAACATGGAGCCTGCCACGACTGATGGTTTGCAGCCACGAGCTGGGCACCGAAGCAAGGAGGGCCTCCGTCGCTTCTGACGTCGGGCAGCCAAGCGACGGGTCAACATGCTTCATCTTAAACGCGATGTACCCTGCGATGAACGCTAGACCGTCCCGCTCCAGCCCGAGGTCGCCGACAGTGGCCGCATGGTCCTGCAGCTGCCGCTCTGTTGCCATAGCGTACGCGTGGTCCACCTCCGCGATCTGGCCTTCTTCCTGATCGACGAACTGAAATGAAAAGTAATATTAACTTAGCGTGGGTGGGATGAAAACGATGCTATATAAACATACTTTAACATACATAAATGCATGTACATTGTACATCCTATTCTTACACGCTTTTTGGTGTTAACCCGCGCACTGCAGAGGGGGGGGGGGGTGATTTCCGCCCCCCCCCCCTCAGGTTTTTCGCAGATAGCGAAAAATGGCGGCGCACAGCGTCGCCGGGTTTTAGCACACCTGCTGGGACATCAATTACGCACACTTTGAAAAAAAAATTACCTCGGGTCATCTCAGGTCAGGTCACCAGACCAGGTCAAGTGACCCCCACCTCCAAAAAGTTTGCCGTTGTGCCAAAGCCAGAGTTTCTCACCGATCAGTTTGAAACTTACCGGGTGTCATGAGGGCATAAGTACTTACAATTCGTTTATCTCGAAATTTTGATATCGGTGACCTAAGGTCAGGTCAATTTCGTGACCTCCCCATAATAAGTCAATGGGGAAATATTCAAATGCTTCCTATTTCAAGGATATGCATGATATCAGTCCAATTACTTCTGGATCATGTTATTATAGGATATTCTTGATGATCCCATAAGTTTTGTTCAGTGACCCCTATGGGGTCATTTGAGGTCATCCGAGGTCACCATCACCTTTTTGTCAATAACTCTATATATAATGAAGATAGAGAAGTAAAACCGACAGCAACGTGTTTGTCTCGTCGAGACACGTCTCCCTATATGCAACATAACCTACTTGGGTCTTGACCTCAGGCCAAGGTCACGTGACATGCCAGATTTTTAAGTTGACCTAACAAGGTCACCATGTATATCATTCAAAGCGCCTTGACGAGACAAACACAATAGCGTAAAAAGTTTTCCGTTATCTTCATTAGGTAAAAGGTTATTAGTGAAAAACGGTTTTGCAAAAAGGCAGCATTTTTCCCCTTTTTGACATCTGGAGCCTCAAATATTGATCCGATATCAAATCTGAGGACACGTTGTCGATTGCAAATATCAATGGCTGGCGATCGTTTTTTTCCGTTTGTTTCTAGCTTGCATAGTGTCCGAGATATATGGGAATTTCTGGAGCGAAGTTCTAAAACAGGAAAGAACTGGAAAATTTGACCTTTGATGACCTCTGGTGACCTTAATTTTGACCTGACCTAAAAAAAATACTGAAATACTTTCGATAGAACTTGTATCAAGCTATCAAACGCCGTTTTTGGCTTGTCACTACGTAGCGTAGTTTTCGAGATCTCACGGGGGGGGGGGGGGGGGGGGCGGCGAAATCAACCCCCCTGCAGTTCCTGTTCGGCGCAAACCCCCTGCAGTGCGCGGGTTAATATAGCGGACAATGAGTGGCTAGGATTAAGGAAGCAGACACTCCTGGTTTCCTGTTCATTATACATAGTGAGTGGCCTACAAAATATATAATTCAAACATGTTTCACTTTGGTGCAAGACGCAGGTACCCAACAATGCCGACTCCATAAATGGAAATTGTTATAATCGTAAGAGGCAATGAGTTATCATCACAGCCAAGTAGGCACGCTTAGTCCGGCTGTAAAACAAAACTGATACAAAACACACTATGAAAGGCGTGTGTAATATTTGAATGGAATGCAATCACATAAGGGTGTTGCCCGTTAATCTCACCAGGATATCCAGTCCATCGAGCGCAGCCCCGCTCAGCATCTCGGTTGCTGGCGTTGCCGTGGGATCCGCGCCCGTGCTGAGGAAGTCTGGCCCATTCTCTGCTGCAACCGCTCGCTCAGGGCACGACAAAGCTCTCAGGGCCGATGGGGCGATCAGGAGAATCCTGAGACGTTGCCGGGCTTCAACGGCATCCGGGTGAGTGTTGGGCCCGCACATGCCCCTGAGCTGGCTGAAGAGGTTCTCCAGACAATCCTGATTCAGCCGAGCCGTCAGCAGGTACCGCAGCTGCCCCGGATAAGCCGATCTTAGGTCCTGGTACAAACTGCGGAGGGACGCCGAGCTACGCAGGATGCCGCGCTGGAAAGCCATCAGCACGGGCGCCTGGCCTGGCCGGCGTTTGGCGTCTGGCTTGCTGGCGTTTGCCATCAGGTTGTCCATGTCGCGGATGGCCGTGTCTTGTGCTGCCTTGGAGAGATCAGATACGCCGTACCCGCTGCACTCGTACTTGGCGTCGGTAGGCGTCCGACTGTTCATTACGTCGAACCAGCGGTCCACCGTCCGAATGAGCCGTGCAGCCGTCTCGTCGAGCAGGACGCTTTCCACTGCTGATGCCACGGTGCTCGAGAACAGTGTTGTGGCGAGGTAAACCCGCTGGGCCGTCTGGCCACGAGCCTGCAAAATAAACCAAGAGTCCCATTAATGTTGTGACTGTCAAATTTAATTAGAGCCAGTAGCCACACCAGCGTACGTTTTTGATCGAAACACAGACCACAGAAACAAATATCACGCTGACCACATTCACATAAGGTGCTCATTTTAGCACTTCATCAAATGGAAAAATACAATGTTAAGCAATGGGGTGGTGGACAAATTTGTAAGGTACCAATTTTTTGGGTTCATAAAAACAAGGAGAATTTTTAATAATGTACATTTTTTCTTTATTCTAAAAAAATGCGAAATGAACTCAAAAATGATCAAAAACTAAAACAATTAAGCTCATGTCCTTGTAGTTGTGACGCCACGACCATAGTGAAAATAAAAAGTGACGTCACAAATCACGAGTGTCGTGACGTCAAAAACAAAATGAAGAAAGTTTTATAAAAAATATGATAAGTTAAGAGGAAGTTTTAGAACAGAAGGCGGTCTAAGATGTGTGTGAAAAGTACATAAAAAAATCGCGAAAAATATGCTGAATTTGTTATGCGTAAAAACCCACTACCTGTCCCACACCCCATTGTGTTATAGGCAACATGCACACATAAAATATATTTTACATTGGTGAAGTCAATTCCGCCATCTCTGCTCAAAACGAATCCGAAGGTGGGAGTGTCTCACTAATAAAGCGATGCTGTTGAGCTGATCACATTAATGTTTGAAATACAGTTTTGAGAAAATCTGCCGTGCAACGCAAATCAAACGAAAGTGCATTTTAGAAAGTTTCCAGGAGAGCGATTTGTCTTTTTCCGTAATAACATTGCACCGTTCGGTAGTAGAGACTTATATGATACATCAACGTAATCGTTAAGATCGCTACCGACCCCGGTCTGGTCACTGTCAGCCTCCGTCTGATCACTGTCAGCCTAGGTCTGATCACTGTCAGCCTCCGTCTGATCACTGTCAGCCTCCGTCTGATCACTGTCAGCCCCGGTCTGATCACTGTCAGCCTCTGTCTGATCACTGTCAGCCTCCGTCTGATCACTGTCAGCCCTGGTCTGATCACTGTCAGCCTCCGTCTGATCACTGTCAGCCCTGGTCTGATCACTGTCAGCCTCCGTCTGATCACTGTCAGCCTCCGTCTGATCACTGTCAGCCCTGGTCTGATCACTGTCAGCCCTGGTCTGATCACTGTCAGCCCTGGTCTGATCACTGTCAGCCTCCGTCTGATCACTGTCAGCCTCCGTCTGATCACTGTCAGCCTCCGTCTGATCACTGTCAGCCTCCGTCTGATCACTGTCAGCCCTGGTCTGATCACTGTCAGCCCTGGTCTGATCACTGTCAGCCTCCGTCTGATCACTGTCAGCCTCCGTCTGATCACTGTCAGCCTCCGTCTGATCACTGTCAGCCTCCGTCTGATCACTGTCAGCCTCCGTCTGATCACTGTCAGCCCTGGTCTGATCACTGTCAGCCCTGGTCTGATCACTGTCAGCCCTGGTCTGATCACTGTCAGCCTCCGTCTGATCACTGTCAGCCTCCGTCTGATCACTGTCAGCCTCCGTCTGATCACTGTCAGCCTCCGTCTGATCACTGTCAGCCCAGGTCTGATCACTGTCAGCCTCCGTCTGATCACTGTCAGCCTCCGTCTGATCACTGTCAGCCTCCGTCTGATCACTGTCAGCCCTGGTCTGATCACTGTCAGCCCTGGTCTGATCACTGTCAGCCTCCGTCTGATCACTGTCAGCCTCCGTCTGATCACTGTCAGCCTCCGTCTGATCACTGTCAGCCCTGGTCTGATCACTGTCAGCCTCCGTCTGATCACTGTCAGCCCTGGTCTGATCACTGTCAGCCCTGGTCGGATCACTGTCAGCCTCCGTCTGATCACTGTCAGCCTCCGTCTGATCACTGTCAGCCCTGGTCTGATCACTGTCAGCCCTGGTCGGATCACTGTCAGCCTCCGTCTGATCACTGTCAGCCTCCGTCTGATCACTGTCAGCCCCGGTCTGATCACTGTCAGCCTCCCTCTGATCACTGTCAGCCCTGGTCTGATCACTGTCAGCCTCCGTCTGATCACTGTCAGCCCTGGTCTGATCACTGTCAGCCTCCGTCTGATCACTGTCAGCCTCCGTCTGATCACTGTCAGCCTCCGTCTGATCACTGTCAGCCTCCGTCTGATCACTGTCAGCCCTGGTCTGATCACTGTCAGCCCTGGTCTGATCACTGTCAGCCTCCGTCTGATCACTGTCAGCCTCCGTCTGATCACTGTCAGCCTCCGTCTGATCACTGTCAGCCCTGGTCTGATCACTGTCAGCCCTGGTCTGATCACTGTCAGCCCTGGTCTGATCACTGTCAGCCTCCGTCTGATCACTGTCAGCCTCCGTCTGATCACTGTCAGCCTCCGTCTGATCACTGTCAGCCCTGGTCTGATCACTGTCAGCCCTGGTCTGATCACTGTCAGCCTCCGTCTGATCACTGTCAGCCTCCGTCTGATCACTGTCAGCCTCCGTCTGATCACTGTCAGCCTCCGTCTGATCACTGTCAGCCTCCGTCTGATCACTGTCAGCCTCCGTCTGATCACTGTCAGCCCTGGTCTGATCACTGTCAGCCCTGGTCTGATCACTGTCAGCCCTGGTCTGATCACTGTCAGCCTCCGTCTGATCACTGTCAGCCTCCGTCTGATCACTGTCAGCCCTGGTCTGATCACTGTCAGCCTCCGTCTGATCACTGTCAGCCCTGGTCTGATCACTGTCAGCCCTGGTCTGATCACTGTCAGCCTCCGTCTGATCACTGTCAGCCTCCGTCTGATCACTGTCAGCCTCCGTCTGATCACTGTCAGCCTCCGTCTGATCACTGTCAGCCCAGGTCTGATCACTGTCAGCCTCCGTCTGATCACTGTCAGCCTCCGTCTGATCACTGTCAGCCTCCGTCTGATCACTGTCAGCCTCCGTCTGATCACTGTCAGCCTCCGTCTGATCACTGTCAGCCTCCGTCTGATCACTGTCAGCCTCCGTCTGATCACTGTCAGCCCTGGTCTGATCACTGTCAGCCCTGGTCTGATCACTGTCAGCCCTGGTCTGATCACTGTCAGCCCTGGTCTGATCACTGTCAGCCCTGGTCTGATCACTGTCAGCCCTGGTCTGATCACTGTCAGCCTCCGTCTGATCACTGTCAGCCTCCGTCTGATCACTGTCAGCCTCCGTCTGATCACTGTCAGCCCTGGTCTGATCACTGTCAGCCCTGGTCTGATCACTGTCAGCCTCCGTCTGATCACTGTCAGCCTCCCTCTGATCACTGTCAGCCTCCGTCTGATCACTGTCAGCCTCCGTCTGGTCACTGTCAGCCTCCGTCTGATCACTGTCAGCCTCCGTCTGATCACTGTCAGCCCTGGTCTGATCACTGTCAGCCTCCGTCTGATCACTGTCAGCCTCCGTCTGATCACTGTCAGCCTCCGTCTGATCACTGTCGGCCTAGGTCTGAGTGTTTGAGCTGAATGGTTCGCTATCGTGTGATAATGCCGTCCACTTCAATTTTTTTTTGCGCTTTAAGGCATAAGTAGCCGTTTTAGTAACTAGTATGGCGGTATGCTAAACTGAACGAATGGACTCTACGAGTTAGACGCATATGTTCTTTAAAAACGGTCAATTTTGTATCATAAACTTGTTATGAGCTCAATACATGTTTCCATAACTATTGAATAGTGATAATATCTAAGACTAAGACTAAGACTTCTATACCCAAACTTCTCAGACCCTTTTCAGAATCTTCTCAGCGCAATAATCTTTCCTGAACACGGCTAGTATAGGTACCTATATCAGATTCATGATTACTGGATCAATTTAATTGCTAAACTACTACACACAACATTTTTGAAGATCGATTTATCCCTTGAAGCTTACATATGACATTTGTTTTGAGCATTAAATGTTGCTCTCGGGGCGGGTCAGTACGTACCTCGATACACAGGTCGGTTAGTTTGGGGCAGATTTTCATCTCTGCGTTGTCCAGAGGCCGGAGTGCCCGAAAGGGAGCGGCATCAAGGACAACTTCGCCACCACGGCCATCCGGGACCTTCAGTCCTTCATTGACCACATGGTGTCGGACCAGTTTGATGAGGTGGGGGACATCAGCGAAGACCCAGAGCTTCCTGAAAGACAATAAGCAAGCTATGCATGGAGCATATCACACTTACAGCAGACCTGGAAACAGCCCACCAAGTTACTATTGTGGTTTCCCACTCACAAACATAGTATAATGTTGTCCATGTTGACAATAACTCTACACACATCATTGTAGCACTGTTTCCTATATTGTCACATTCAAATGCTAACAAGGTAGTTGTGAGTGAAAATGGTAAGACATGTGTACACTCTACACACCAGTAAGGCACCGTAGTTGGCGACGAACGAGCGAGCGCGAACGAAATGTATCGTGAATTCCAACTCGATCCGGCAAGTGACTACCTCTGACGTGTAGGAAAGTGGCGGCTAAGAGGTTTCTAACACACCAAATTTGAGCACAATCAGCGCAGTCGTTCCTGAGATATAGCATAGGGGTGGGCACATGCGCACGTGCAGAGGCACCCCACCCCTGACTTGTGGGAAACTGGCGGCTGAGAGGTCCCTAACCACAGACCAAATTTGAACACAATCGGCTCAGCCGTTCCTGATATATCGAATAGGGGTGTGCACGTGCGCACGTGCAGAGGCACCCCACCTCTGACTTGTGGGAAACTGGCGGATGAGGGGTCCATAACCACACACTAAATTTGCACATAATCTGCCCAGCCGTTGCGAAGTTTTGGCGAGAAAACACCTTTCAACACCCCTCACGCGGCACGCGCCGCGCGCAGTGGTAGTCACCCACATGAGTCGGCACTGGTCTCAAACAGGGTAGGTTGGATGGGGCTGCTCAGCAAAGAAACCCGCTTGTCAATCTGACGAGCGGTTGCAGAGATATGAGGTTATCAAAAGCGTCGCCACGGGACAGGTTGGGCTGGGCCGGGTTGGGCCGCTCATATTCATATTTGCCCCCTACACCACGGAAGGATGAGCGAGCGCTTCGCGCTCGTTCGTAACAACCAGATTTAAGGACTGTGTGAAGTGTGAACATGCAAGTCAATAGAGCCATTATAACTGCGATTATAACTATAACTATATATATCAACTTTAATACTACCATTATACCACTATAACTAGATATATCAACACTAATAAGAATAAACACGAGCATATTTCGCACCACCGCGCGGTGACTATGGGCTGTGCCTGAGTGCCGGCAGGCTCAGAGCCGGCAGCCCGGGTCGTGGCGCGCGACTGCTGACGCGTCCGCTGGTTACCGGCGCTGACTGCGCCCGTACACCCGCCTGACATCACGCACCACCTGGGGCAGAGTGCGCTGGATGCGCCAGCGCGTGATTCGCGCGGTCTTGTGAGACGAATCGAATCGCCATTCTGCTTAGGGCGATCGGGCGGTTGTGTAAGAGGGTCGTGTCTAATGTTAATGGTTCGCGTTCGAGTGTGCAATACAGTGAAGTGAGCACCCAGTGTATACGGATGGAAGCGAAACTGTGTTGTGTTGGAGCGGAAAAAAGCGCACAAATGATTTATGAAGCTTGCCTGCATACAGCGTTACGGGCGCATATTCTTACTTGCTTGAGTCAGCAGGATGTGGAACCCAGGTCTTGTTGATGTTCACTCCGGCCCGACGCCACAGCCCCTCATTGGTGGGACCCATGTCGCTCGTCACGGCTCGGACGTCCAGACCCAGCTCCTCCAGAGTGCGGACGACTGTGCTGAGCTTCTCCATAGTGACTGGCGCATCCACTTAATGGAAGATTGGTTGCTTCCAGGCTGCACACAGCCCACGCACCATCATCACCTGGAGTTTTGATCAATCGAGAATCTGGTCTCCGCTCTGATCGTAAGTCGGTTGGTTGTGCAGGGCCATCTCGTCAAAGCAGAGACAAGCGATGCGCTCCAGTGGGCCCATAGCTTGCACCGCCGGCTTCAGCACCCAGAGAGCCGCATCGATGAGGCCGGAACCGAGCTGGAAGCTACGAGTCCACCTAGCCAGCGTGCTGTTCGACGGCAGAGGCATTTTCATTACATGCTGAACATAGGCGTACGCCTTTCGACTGATGTAACGCAGTCCGATCGCCTTCGAGATGTCCTTCGCCCTCCAGTTGATTCGACGCCCCGTGGCCAATCGCTTCAGTTGCTGTGGACTGAAGACGCCCTCGATCTGGACATGCTGCGTGCCCTGAGTTTTCCGCTCGAGGTGGAAGAGCTGGCACCGGAGACGAGCAGTCTCACGCCGCCATTTGAGGCGTTCGGCATTGTGTTTCTCCTGAAGCTGTTGGATGCGTTTCTTCAGGCTTAGAATCTCGGACGTCTCCACTTGCGTCCTGAAAATGAAAGGTTGTCGTGTAAATTGTATGCTAAAGAAAATGCATAGCATGTCCCCCTAAGTATAGCATTAGATAGCCACACTGCTACCTAGTACCTGATGGACAGGATTCAGGTTATGGATAGGCCTTTCCCTTGTACATGCTGCATGACATGCTTTATAAGCTTCGATATTGTGCTTTAAAAGCTTTGATTGTCAATAAGCATTCACACATTCAACGAATATAAAACAACATGTTTATCCGCGGTAAAAAGGGATACCACAATTAATGTCAAGTTATACATTCAGAAGCTGGATAGAGCACTTCACTCTAGAGGACTGCCACAATGTTCCGGAGATCATTCAAAGTTTACTATAAATGTATACAATATTAGATGACAATCAACATTTTATTGAAAGGGTGCCTATACCCTTGGCCATAACATCTCTTGAAGGAATAGTCCTGTCTGATGGTTAAAGAGTACTAGACAGCAACATTATATTCAATGTGACGTTGATCTCGGACATTATCTGGCCAGGTTGGTTACCCTTTTCTCTTCTTAGCAGCTAGCCCACTTACCTAGTCTCGTCAGCTACCACAGCAGGTTCGGCTGCCTGATGCTCCTCCAGGGCAGCATCCAGTAACTTCCTGGCCCTTCGATGCTGAGCACGTTCAGACTTGGCAGGATCACTGGGAATAGTTAGTATATGTAATCAGGTACCTATATTAGAGTACATGCATGAGGCTTAGTCCAGAGAGCTGATGTCTGTTCTTGTTCAGAAATATAATACAGAAAGAGTACCCAAGCTGTGGAGAAAACTTGCAGCACCAGCATGGTCTAAAAATGGGGTCAACCTCCAGGCATAATGTCTCAGAGCAGAACTCACTGGAGTTTTTGTTTTTGTCTGAGTTAACATGGGTCCAGGAATTGGCCAAAGCTTCAACATTGATGCTGAAACAGTTGCAGTTTACAATAAAACTTGTTTTTCAATTATAAACAATATCACACAACTGATAGCAAAGCATCTAATATTAAGAGTAAGCTGTCAGTTTCATTAGCACAATTATGATTCAGTTAATTTCATAGACAGGGCTCAGTAGATATGTATGCACACTATAGCAGTCTGGGTTTCATACCAAGTGGAGGTGGACGTGGAAGGCAGGTTCAAGGATGGGACAGCATCCGGCTTCAGGAGAGGGGGGTGTTTGCGGTCTGGCATCAGCTTCAGTCTCACCAGGTATCCAGGATCATAGTCATCAGAGGAGAAATGGTCAGAACAAATGAAGGATTTGTTTGGATCCATCACATCAGCCCTCCACTTTGCAAGCCAAGTGCTACAAACTTTCTTGTCTCTTGGGAACTTGAACATGCTGACACTCTTTCTTCTCTTTTTTCCCCCACACCATTTCTTGCATGTGGCAACTGCACACACTCGAGTCATGTCTTTGTATCTGTGAAAAGGAATACAAGAAATTGTAATGATCATGACAATATAAACACGTTATCAACACTTTCTCAATATTGGTTGTAAAACTGTTCAATGACTAAACAAATCATGGAATCAAAAGTAGCTATCATCAAAGGTAAATTCGAAGAGTAAATTATACATAACATGCATATTTACAGTGTCTTCTCCGCACATTCCACCAATGACATGGAATATCACACAGGCTATAGGATAGTCTTATTTTTCATCCTGATTTATCGCAAGCATGACAATTTAGTAATAAAGGTCAATGATCAACTTATAGCAGACCCTCACATTTTCTTTTCTAATCAAAATGATGAATATTATGAATTACCAGCAGTGCTGACCTGGGTACTGCCACTGGGTACCTAGTGATGTAATTTTCATAAACTTACTGAAACATGACCAAACCAATACAAATTCCTTTGTAGCTATGCTGACCGAATACCAAACTGATTTTCTGGGGTTTTTTCTGGTAGTATATCCGGAGCTGTACGCGGTCACTGTCGTTGTTACATTTCACATTTTTCTTCAAGATGTCTTTGAGGACTTTTTCGTCAGTTTTGTACTGTGTGCTCATATAGTTTTTGTAATAGAGGTGATGTACTTTACCCTGCTGTGTCTCTGTTGTTTGTGGTTGTTGTTTTTGAAGTTGTTTGTTTATTTCCTGCTCAATCTCAGAGTTAGTGTAGCCATTATTAACGAGTAATTGTCTGACTCTATTGAGTTCTATGTCCATCAGTATTATATATATATATATATATATATATATATATATATATATATATATATATATATATATATATATATATATATATATATATATTCTGACTCTATTGAGTTCTATGTCCATCAGTATTATATATATATATATATATATATATATATATATATATATATATATATATATATATATATATATATATATATATATATATATATATATATATATATATATATATATATATATATATATATATATATATATATATATATATATATATATATATATATATATATATATATATATATATATATATATTATATATATATATATATATATATATATATATATATATATATATATATATATATATATATATATATATATATATATATATATATATATATATATATATATATATATATATATATATATATATATATATATATATATATATATATATATATATATATATATATATATATATATATATATATATATATATATATATATATATATATATATATATATATATATATATATATATATATATATATATATATATATATATATATATATATATATATATATATATATATCTATATATATATATATATATATATCTATATCTATATCTATATCTATATCTATATCTATATCTATATCTATATCTATATCTATATCTATATCTATATCTATATATCTATATCTATATCTATATCTATATCTATATCTATATCTATATCTATATCTATATCTATATCTATATCTATATCTATATCTATATCTATATCTATATCTATATCTATATCTATATCTATATCTATATCTATATCTATATCTATATCTATATCTATATCTATATCTATATCTATATCTATATCTATATCTATATCTATATCTATATCTATATCTATATCTATATCTATATCTATATCTATATCTATATCTATATCTATATCTATATCTATATCTATATCTATATCTATATCTATATCTATATCTATATCTATATCTATATCTATATCTATATCTATATCTATATCTATATCTATATCTATATCTATATCTATATCTATATCTATATCTATATCTATATCTATATCTATATCTATATCTATATCTATATCTATATCTATATCTATATCTATATCTATATCTATATCTATATCTATATCTATATCTATATCTATATCTATATCTATATCTATATCTATATCTATATCTATATCTATATCTATATCTATATCTATATCTATATCTATATCTATATCTATATCTATATCTATATCTATATCTATATCTATATCTATATCTATATCTATATCTATATCTATATCTATATCTATATCTATATCTATATCTATATCTATATCTATATCTATACTATATCTATATCTATATCTATATCTATATCTATATCTATATCTATATCTATATCTATATCTATATCTATATCTATATCTATATCTATATCTATATCTATATCTATATCTATATCTATATCTATATCTATATCTATATCTATATCTATATCTATATCTATATCTATATCTATATCTATATCTATATCTATATCTATATCTATATCTATATCTATATCTATATCTATATCTATATCTATATCTATATCTATATCTATATCTATATCTATATCTATATCTATAGTGTCTATATCTATGTGTATGTATATCTATATCTATATCTATGTGTATGTGTATGTGCTATGTGTATGTGTATGTGTATGTGTATGTGTATGTGTATTTGTATGTGTATGTGTATGTGTATGTGTATGTGTATGTGTATGTATGTGTATGTGTATGTGTATGTGTATGTGTATGTGTATGTGTATGTGTATGTGTATGTGTATGTGTATGTGTATGTGTATGTGTATGTGTATGTGTATGTGTATGTGTATGTGTATGTGTATGTGTATGTGTATGTGTATGTGTATGTGTATGTGTATGTGTATGTGTATGTGTATGTGTATGTGTATGTGTATGTGTATGTGTATGTGTATGTGTATGTGTATGTGTATGTGTATGTGTATGTGTATGTGTATGTGTATGTGTATGTGTATGTGTATGTGTATGTGTATGTGTATGTGTATGTGTATGTGTATGTGTATGTGTATGTGTATGTGTATGTGTATGTGTATGTGTATGTGTATGTGTATGTGTATGTGTATGTGTATGTGTATGTGTATGTGTATGTGTATGTGTATGTGTATGTGTATGTGTATGTGTATGTGTATGTGTATGTGTATGTGTATGTGTATGTGTATGTGTATGTGTATGTGTATGTGTATGTGTATGTGTATGTGTATGTGTATGTGTATGTGTATGTGTATGTGTATGTGTATGTGTATGTGTATGTGTATGTGTATGTGTATGTGTATGTGTATGTGTATGTGTATGTGTATGTGTATGTGTATGTGTATGTGTATGTGTATGTGTATGTGTATGTGTATGTGTATGTGTATGTGTATGTGTATGTGTATGTGTATGTGTATGTGTATGTGTATGTGTATGTGTATGTGTATGTGTATGTGTATGTGTATGTGTATGTGTATGTGTATGTGTATGTGTATGTGTATGTGTATGTGTATGTGTATGTGTATGTGTATGTGTATGTGTATGTGTATGTGTATGTGTATGTGTATGTGTATGTGTATGTGTATGTGTATGTGTATGTGTATGTGTATGTGTATGTGTATGTGTATGTGTATGTGTATGTGTATGTGTATGTGTATGTGTATGTGTATGTGTATGTGTATGTGTATGTGTATGTGTATGTGTATGTGTATGTGTATGTGTATGTGTATGTGTATGTGTATGTGTATGTGTATGTGTATGTGTATGTGTATGTGTATGTGTATGTGTATGTGTATGTGTATGTGTATGTGTATGTGTATGTGTATGTGTATGTGTATGTGTATGTGTATGTGTATGTGTATGTGTATGTGTATGTGTATGTGTATGTGTATGTGTATGTGTATGTGTATGTGTATGTGTATGTGTATGTGTATGTGTATGTGTATGTGTATGTGTATGTGTATGTGTATGTGTATGTGTATGTGTATGTGTATGTGTATGTGTATGTGTATGTGTATGTGTATGTGTATGTGTATGTGTATGTGTATGTGTATGTGTATGTGTATGTGTATGTGTATGTGTATGTGTATGTGTATGTGTATGTGTATGTGTATGTGTGTATGTGTATGTGTATGTGTATGTGTATGTGTATGTGTATGTGTATGTGTATGTGTATGTGTATGTGTATGTGTATGTGTATGTGTATGTGTATGTGTATGTGTATGTGTATGTGTATGTGTATGTGTATGTGTATGTGTATGTGTATGTGTATGTGTATGTGTATGTGTATGTGTATGTGTATGTGTATGTGTATGTGTATGTGTATGTGTATGTGTATGTGTATGTGTATGTGTATGTGTATGTGTATGTGTATGTGTATGTGTATGTGTATGTGTATGTGTATGTGTATGTGTATGTGTATGTGTATGTGTATGTGTATGTGTATGTGTATGTGTATGTGTATGTGTATGTGTATGTGTATGTGTATGTGTATGTGTATGTGTATGTGTATGTGTATGTGTATGTGTATGTGTATGTGTATGTGTATGTGTATGTGTATGTGTATGTGTATGTGTATGTGTATG
Organism: Chirona hameri; assembly: GCA_036785665.1. Taxonomy (NCBI): domain Eukaryota; kingdom Metazoa; phylum Arthropoda; class Thecostraca; order Balanomorpha; family Balanidae; genus Chirona; species Chirona hameri. The sequence continues at coordinate 15,431 of JAXIVJ010009564.1, read as the reverse complement.
TGTATGTGTATGTGTATGTGTATGTGTATGTGTATGTGTATGTGTATGTGTATGTGTATGTGTATGTGTATGTGTATGTGTATGTGTATGTGTATGTGTATGTGTATGTGTATGTGTATGTGTATGTGTATGTGTATGTGTATGTGTATGTGTATGTGTATGTGTATGTGTATGTGTATGTGTATGTGTATGTGTATGTGTATGTGTATGTGTATGTGTATGTGTATGTGTATGTGTATGTGTATGTGTATGTGTATGTGTATGTGTATGTGTATGTGTATGTGTATGTGTATGTGTATGTGTATGTGTATGTGTATGTGTATGTGTATGTGTATGTGTATGTGTATGTGTATGTGTATGTGTATGTGTATGTGTATGTGTATGTGTATGTGTATGTGTATGTGTATGTGTATGTGTATGTGTATGTGTATGTGTATGTGTATGTGTATGTGTATGTGTATGTGTATGTGTATGTGTATGTGTATGTGTATGTGTATGTGTATGGTATGTGTATGTGTATGTGTATGTGTATGTGTATGTGTATGTGTATGTGTATGTGTATGTGTATGTGTATGTGTATGTGTATGTGTATGTGTATGTGTATGTGTATGTGTATGTGTATGTGTATGTGTATGTGTATGTGTATGTGTATGTGTATGTGTATGTGTATGTGTATGTGTATGTGTATGTGTATGTGTATGTGTATGTGTATGTGTATGTGTATGTGTATGTGTATGTGTATGTGTATGTGTATGTGTATGTGTATGTGTATGTGTATGTGTATGTGTATGTGTATGTGTATGTGTATGTGTATGTGTATGTGTATGTGTATGTGTATGTGTATGTGTATGTGTATGTGTATGTGTATGTGTATGTGTATGTGTATGTGTATGTGTATGTGTATGTGTATGTGTATGTGTATGTGTATGTGTATGTGTATGTGTATGTGTATGTGTATGTGTATGTGTATGTGTATGTGTATGTGTATGTGTATGTGTATGTGTATGTGTATGTGTATGTGTATGTGTATGTGTATGTGTATGTGTATGTGTATGTGTATGTGTATGTGTATGTGTATGTGTATGTGTATGTGTATGTGTATGTGTATGTGTATGTGTATGTGTATGTGTATGTGTATGTGTATGTGTATGTGTATGTGTATGTGTATGTGTATGTGTATGTGTATGTGTATGTGTATGTGTATGTGTATGTGTATGTGTATGTGTATGTGTATGTGTATGTGTAGTGTATGTGTATGTGTATGTGTATGTGTATGTGTATGTGTATGTGTATGTGTATGTGTATGTGTATGTGTATGTGTATGTGTATGTGTAATGTGTATGTGTATGTGTATGTGTATGTGTATGTGTATGTGTATGTGTATGTGTATGTGTATGTGTATGTGTATGTGTATGTGTATGTGTATGTGTATGTGTATGTGTATGTGTATGTGTATGTGTATGTGTATGTGTATGTGTATGTGTATGTGTATGTGTATGTGTATGTGTATGTGTATGTGTATGTGTATGTGTATGTGTATGTGTATGTGTATGTGTATGTGTATGTGTATGTGTATGTGTATGTGTATGTGTATGTGTATGTGTATGTGTATGTGTATGTGTATGTGTATGTGTATGTGTATGTGTATGTGTATGTGTATGTGTATGTGTATGTGTATGTGTATGTGTATGTGTATGTGTATGTGTATGTGTATGTGTATGTGTATGTGTATGTGTATGTGTATGTGTATGTGTATGTGTATGTGTATGTGTATGTGTATGTGTATGTGTATGTGTATGTGTATGTGTATGTGTATGTGTATGTGTATGTGTATGTGTATGTGTATGTGTATGTGTATGTGTATGTGTATGTGTATGTGTATGTGTATGTGTATGTGTATGTGTATGTGTATGTGTATGTGTATGTGTATGTGTATGTGTATGTGTATGTGTATGTGTATGTGTATGTGTATGTGTATGTGTATGTGTATGTGTATGTGTATGTGTATGTGTATGTGTATGTGTATGTGTATGTGTATGTGTATGTGTATGTGTATGTGTATGTGTATGTGTATGTGTATGTGTATGTGTATGTGTATGTGTATGTGTATGTGTATGTGTATGTGTATGTGTATGTGTATGTGTATGTGTATGTGTATGTGTATGTGTATGTGTATGTGTATGTGTATGTGTATGTGTATGTGTATGTGTATGTGTATGTGTATGTGTATGTGTATGTGTATGTGTATGTGTATGTGTATGTGTATGTGTATGTGTATGTGTATGTGTATGTGTATGTGTATGTGTATGTGTATGTGTATGTGTATGTGTATGTGTATGTGTATGTGTATGTGTATGTGTATGTGTATGTGTATGTGTATGTGTATGTGTATGTGTATGTGTATGTGTATGTGTATGTGTATGTGTATGTGTATGTGTATGTGTATGTGTATGTGTATGTGTATGTGTATGTGTATGTGTATGTGTATGTGTATGTGTATGTGTATGTGTATGTGTATGTGTATGTGTATGTGTATGTGTATGTGTATGTGTATGTGTATGTGTATGTGTATGTGTATGTGTATGTGTATGTGTATGTGTATGTGTATGTGTATGTGTATGTGTATGTGTATGTGTATGTGTATGTGTATGTGTATGTGTATGTGTATGTGTATGTGTATGTGTATGTGTATGTGTATGTGTATGTGTATGTGTATGTGTATGTGTATGTGTATGTGTATGTGTATGTGTATGTGTATGTGTATGTGTATGTGTATGTGTATGTGTATGTGTATGTGTATGTGTATGTGTATGTGTATGTGTATGTGTATGTGTATGTGTATGTGTATGTGTATGTGTATGTGTATGTGTATGTGTATGTGTATGTGTATGTGTATGTGTATGTGTATGTGTATGTGTATGTGTATGTGTA
>JAXIVJ010009564.1:0-7500 GCA_036785665.1 Chirona hameri | reverse complement strand
GGCAACGCATGACCAAACCTCCCCTGACTGATATCGCTGACTTGCTTGACCGAAAAATGGGGGCAAATGATATCTGAACGACCAATAACCGATTCAGTATTGTAATTATTTGCAAACCAAGATCTTGGTTACCAAATAACATCACCAGTACCTACTGCCAAACCAAAAGTATATCACTGCCACACATAGATCACTAATATAACAATCCAAAACACATAATTACATGATATATACACGTTAAAAAGCACTTTTACAAATTACTAGCCACTTAGAAACCTGAAATTGATTATTACCTCGTCCAAGATTCCAGTGTATATGCCACAGTCACGCACAGTGTTTTCCCAAACTGTAAACAAATTCAGCCCTAAAACACTGCAATCTAGTCAGCACAGGGTCCGCCAGGGTCTAAATCACTGCCAAGACATAGCAAGCAAAATATATAAACCACTGCTTCGCAAGTGACATATATGTAAAGTGCATTATCAATATTGTATATTGAACAGTATAAAGTCTCATATCTATGAACAATAAAGTTTAATGGGGTCATAAACGGTATGCCCCCGGTGACGTCATTTTCGCCGCGGATGCAAACAGCTTATAGGCATGGGGATGACAACGGCCTGGTGTTTTCCTTCTTAAATTTGCTAAAGAATCAGAACCCCGTTTATTATCACCCCACCTGTCAGTGTGTGCAGATGACATACATAAACGGCATAATAACTCGGCGCCTACACGCGCAGAATTTGAGATGCGAGTGGGGAGCTAGAATTGCATTATCATATACACATTTTTAGTCGATCTATCTGCAGAATCGGTTGCAATGCTAATTATTTTAAGTCATGAATATCTTAACCTGATTTCGCCGACCGGCTGCCAGTGAGCCCTGGAAATTGGTAAATCCAGACATCGGCTGGACATTTTTGTTCAGTGTTCGTTCTAGTCATCTATCGGCAGAATCGGTTGCAATGCTAATTATTTTAAGTAATGAATATCTTAACCTGATTTCGCCGATCGGCTGCCAGTGAGCCCAGAAAATTGGTAAATCCAGACATCGGCGGGATATTTTTGTCCAGTGTTCGTTCTAGCCAGATATGCAGGTGTTCGCCCGTTCGCCCGCAGGTGCACGTCTGTTTCGCGTAATGGAAACTTCTGTTTGCGTTTTTGTTCTTGCTTTCCGCAAATTTTGAGACACTGAGGGTCGCCGACCCGATACACAATTAAGTTTCTGTACAATTGATTGTATAATTTCTGCACCTTTAGACTGGACCGGTCGGCTGGTGACCGCAGTCCGAGTCGCGACGCGGGACACTCGGGTGAGGGGGGGGGGCGACCGGCCGAGACGGACGCCAATATAGTACTGGCCAAGTTGCGCGGTGTGTGACGTCACGGGCGGAGGCGCATCCCCCTCATCTTGCAAATTGTATCGTCCAAGGATTGCGCATAGCGCAATGATGACCGACTGTTATTTCTATATTGATCTGTTTAGGGCAGGGACGTCGCCACAACATTTTGAATGTGGGAAGGGAGCCAGGTGTTTGGGGGGGGGGGGGCAGCCAGGGTGCAGCTGGATTTGCATTAAAAATGCCTCCCGGAAATGTTAAATCGTCAGAAACGTAACGTAAATAACTAAAATCTACTCATGGTTATATGGCATACGGTAAAATGTTAAATTCCGAAAAATCGGTGTATTTCGATTGTGCTTAAAGGGAGTGTGCCTACTCACATCGCTTAGTTGGGGTTATTGACACTGGTCTATAGAACACAATTTTCTGAATTGAACCATTACTTCATTTCTCCAGATTCACCCTAGTTGCTGAGATATTCGAAGACTCCAGGAATTTGCTTGGGAGCAAAAAGTTATCGGGTAGACTCCAGATGGCTTCCCACTACTAAAAGCATTGCAACTATCGATTACACTGCTAGCATATCGTTATCACCGGCCAATAGCAATTCGAACAAACAGCTCGTGCGCGCTGATAGCAGCTGCCGAACAACAGAGCCTGGGCGGCCATCATGCTTGCATGCATCATGCTTGTCTTAGGTGCGTCGTTCACGTAACAATTTGTTACCTCTGATTACCTTCACCGTAGTTTTTCGTATTTTTTTCTTCGTTTTTTTCGTTAATCGTTTTTTCGATATCGAAACGAAAAATAATAGAAAACATTATAAGTGAAAATTCAACTAAAGAGGCTCCAGATGTGAATTGTATCGTGTCCAACCATCACAACAATAGCTACTTATCGTAGTAAAAATAATTTTGACAGTTCAAAACAGTAGGCACACTCCCTTTAACCCTATTTGTGACAGGGGGGGGGGGGATTCCGCCCCTCATGTTTTTCGCAGATATCTCCAGAACGGCTGGGAGCAGGCCCATGAAATTCCGGGACTTTTCATAGAATTGAATACCGCATTTGGAGTCAAAATTGAGTTCTTAACCTGAACAGAGGCGGTTCCAGGGTACAGTTTTGGGTGGGTTCGGAGGCGATATTTGGCGATAATACGGAAATGCGAACTTCACGGTTTCTTCCTAACTGCCTCAAGTATGAAGGAGTTACATCGTTTCACGGTGATTGCAACAAGTAAAAATTAGTTGATGTTAATGAAATATCATACAAATTTCATGGCAGAGGCGGTTTCAGGGGCTTGAAAAGGGGGGTTTCCAGGAAGTATTCAATGCTTGGCGGGAAGCAAATAGAGCAATGTAAGGGGCATTTATAGTTATCAAGATGTAAAATATAGCTTCTGCTTCCATTATTTGCATAATTTATTACATATAGAGTTTCAGGGGCGTGTTCAGGCACATGCAAAGGGGTGACTGGCTTGGTGATGACGATATGCCAGCGATAACGGCGCAATAGACTGTTAGCTTATAATGATATATGCCATTTTTAGATATATGCCATATGCCATTATATATAGTCATTTTTTTGCAGAGGCGCGCTCAGGAATGGAAGAAAGGGGGTCATAGTATTGCAAGGAAACTAAGAGGCATGGGCGTACAATGACATAACATACTGTAGTTTTCGGATGAAACACGCACCACAGGCTACTCTACGAACGATTATAAGATAATAGGCGAGTCCAGGTAGGGTAAAAGGGGGGTAAGCAATGTTAATTGAAGTTTGAAGTGAAATAGTCACTGTTGATTAGTTAGTATCATAATAGCGGATAATATACTTATCAAAAGGTATTGAGCCGCCCCAGCTTCGATCCTGGATACGCCTATGATGAAGTACAACATGCATCAGTAACATATTTATAGTGCTGGGTAGCAACTTGTCTGCGGTTAATATTTTCCCCAATTTTACCCCCCTTTTTCACTAACCTGGTACCGCCTATGGCAAAACAAATATGATTTTTAACTGTTTTGTCTAATGTCACAATCACATACCATTTCATTTTTTTTTTAAACATCAAAAAAATGCTTTTATTACGCATTTACTTCACCCCCATATTGATTGACCTACACACGCCTATGATTTTGAATTTGCAAAGGCCACTGTCATATATCAATTTCCAATTCAATCTCTATCGATTCGTATTGTGTTAAAATCGGTCGATAAACATGAAAGCTATGTTGGATCGAAAATACCACTACAATTTGTGGTTTTTGCCCCCCTGTTGCCCCCCTATCAAAAATTTAGATTTTATTATTATTTATAAATGTAGATCGTGTTGAGGGAACCAAACACCGTTTCATTTTTGGAAATCGGACGGGTAGATCTCGAGATCTCCGGAGGGGGGGGGGGGAATCCGCCCCCCCCCCTGTTACAAATAGGGGTAGCCAGGAGCCTGTTACAAATAGGGTTAAATTGTAATATCTGGGCGTTAGCCATGCATCATGAAAAAAATTTGGAATGGGCCGCCGGTAATTTTAGAAGAAAATTACAATCAGAGGCCTATTTCACAAAGAAGTTAGTAATTACACATGTTTGCGATTACAAACGCAAGAAAATATTGCAAACCTCACAAAAAGACATTTCACAAACATTCGCCACCTCTGAATTACCGAGTGTAAAGAAAATTGTAAACACAAATGTTAGTACAGCAGAAAGCTTGAAATCAAGAACGTTTGTATTAAACTTGATGCTAATGACAAACAATTTGTTTGTTAACAAATTAATTTAACAAATATTTACATTGCGATTTTTTAAAATTCAATATAAAATTAGTTATAGGGAGAATAATATTTTAATTAACATTTCATCGGAATGCAAACTCTGATCGTAAAAATACATCTTGGTAAGCAGTTAGAGTAAACAGAATTTGACCATTCACCAGGTGGCGGAGCATAACAACAGAACTACTCTTAAAAGAAAGATCGTTGAATTTCCCGACCATTCTTTCACCTAACCTAGCCGATTTATTACTTCGTAAAGGGTGAAGGTTCACTGTACATTGTACAAGACATCGTTGACCGCTGCAATTCTATCGCCATGCGGTTTCTCCGCGCGGAGGCGCCCCTCACAGCGCAATCGGTAAGGTGCAATGGGACTTCAAAGCTGGAGATCCCTGTTCGAATCTCGGGGAAATAACTTGTTTTGGGCAGCTATACCTATGCATAACTAAACCATTACCCTAAAAACCTCGGCAACGTAACAACCTCACCAAGAAAATAACCTGAACAGTCGAACAATGTCAACTGTCAATGCAGTTTCTGAAATTCAGAACCCCTGACCCACTGGAATTACAAGTTTGTAATTGCAAACATTTCCTCACTTCCGTCCAGGGGCGGATCCAGGATTTTCTAAGGCAGGGGGCTTCAGGCCTGAGGGCGGCATATTTCCTCGGTGACGGGGGCGGCATGGTGCCTTCCGAGGGCGGCGATGTACCTTCCGAGGGCGGCATAATGCGTTGTGAGGGCGGCAAGATGTCTTCTGAGGGTGCCAGGGTGCCTTCCAAGAGTGATACGATGCTGTTGGTAGACGCAAGGGCGCCCTGGCGGCCTCCCGAAAACGCTACGGCGCCTTCGGCGCCGGCAAATCCTATACAAAAATGGCGCCGTTTTATAAGGCAGGGGGCTTCAGCCCCTACGCCCCCCCCCCCTGGATCCGCCACTGCTTCCGTCAACCTTTGAGAAATAGAACATGTGCAATTGCAAACATTTTTACAAACAATATCTTTGTAAAGTAGTTTGTAAATAGTACATTGAGATTTACTGCCCTGGGGTTTTGTGAAATCCAAACTACAAACATGTGTAAACATTCTTTGTAATTACAAAGAAATTCTTTGTAATTACGCACTTTTTTGCTTTGTGAAATAGGCTACAGGTGTACTCATGGTTATTACGAGCGAGCGCTTCGCGCTCGCTCGTCCTTCCGTGGTATATGGGAACAATCTGAATATGAGTGGCCCGGCCCGACCCGGCCCGTGGCGACGCTTTTGAGAAGCTAATATCTCTACAACCGCACGTCCGATTGACAAGCGGGTTTCTTTGGTGAGTAGCCCCATCCAACCAAACCTGTTTCAGATCGGTGCCGACTCATGTGGGTGACTACCACTGCACGTGGCGCGTGCCGCGTGAGGGGTGTTGAAAAGTGTTTTCTCGCAAAAACTCCGCAACGGCTGGGCCGATTGTGTTCAAATTTGGTGTGTGGTTAGGGACCTCTCAGCCGCCACTTTTCCACAAGTCAGGAGTGGGGTGCCTCTGCACGTGCGCACGTGCAGACCCCTATTCTATATCTCAGGAACGGCTTAGCCGATTGTGTTCAAATTTGGTGTGTGGTTAGGGACCCTCCGCCGCCGTCTTCCCACAAGTCATGTGTGGGGTGCCTCTGCACGTGCGCACGTGCCACCCCTATTATATATATATAAGGAACGGCTGAGCATATTGTGTTCAAATTTGGTGTGGTTAGGGTGGCCAATTTCCCGCAAGTCAGGGGTGGGGTGCCTCTGCACGTGCGCACGTGCGCACTTTTTTGTATCTCAGAAACTACTTGCCCTATCGAGTTGAAGTTCGCCATACATTTCCTTCGCGCTCGCTCGTTCATCGCCGACTACGGCGCCTTACTGGTATGGCATACGGTAAAATGTTAAATTCCGAAAAATCAGTTGCCTTCGATTTTGCTTAAATTTGTATATGTTCTTGTTCTGGGCGTTAGCCATGCATCATGCGAAATTTGGAATGGGCCGCCGGTAATATTAGAAGAAAATTACCATCAGGTGTACTCATGGTTATATGGCATACGGTAAAATGTTAAATTCCGAAAAATCGGTTTCCTTCGATTTTGCTTAAATTGTAATATTGTCTTGCTCTGGGCGTTGGCCATGCATCATGAGAAATTTAGCATGGGCCGCCAGTAATTTTAGAAGAAAATTACCACCAGGTGTACTCATGGTTATATGGCATACGGTAAAATGTTAAATTCCGAAAAATCAGTGTCCTTCTATTTTGCTTAAATTGCAATATGTGTTTGCTCTGGGCGTTAGCCATGCATCATACACAAAATTGGAATGGGCCGCCGGAAATTTTATAAGAAAATTACCATCAGGTGTACCATGATTTTAAATCATATGCACCTTTCTGGTCATAATTTCTTATCTAATTGAGCTATAGAGTTTAAAACAGCGTCATTGTGTTCGTTTCGGCAATATGCGTAGATTGATATACCACAATCTTTCTGGATAATTTCATCTACTCATGGTTATATGGCATACGGTAAAATGTTAAATTCCGAAAAATCTGTGTCTTTCGATTTTGCTTAAATTGTAATATGTTCTTGCTCTGGCCGTTAGCCATGCATCATGATAAATTTGGAATGGGCCGCCGGTAATTTTAGAAGAAAATTACCATCAGGTGTACTCATGGTTATATGGCATACGGTAAAATGTTAAATTCCGAAAAAGCGGTGTCCTTCGATTTTGCTTAAATTGTAATATTGTCTTGCTCTGGGCGTTAGCCATGCATCATGAGAAATTTGGAATGGGCCGCCGGTAATTTTAGAACATTACCATCAGGTGTACTCATGGTTATATGGCATATGGCATATGACATACGGCCTCCCACCTCCCACCTCCCACCTCCCACCTCCCACCTCCCACCTCCCACCTCCCCCCCCCCCCCCTAGGGCTAATGTTAAAATTATGCTGATCTGAGTGGGGACGGAACAAGCCTAGGAGGCCAAGGCTATCCATCCCCCCCCCCCCCCCCCCCCGGTGGCGACGCCCCTGGTTCAGGGGCTCCGGACAGGCACACATTTTTAAAGCTTCCGGCCCTAAGACCCTCAGCTCAGCTGCTGACTCTATTTGTTTGATGTTGACACAGTTCTGTTTGTCAATAACAACTCTGTTTTGCAATCGCCATTAATCCGAATGTTGGCATTGGCACGTGACAAAAAAAAACGCCCATGCCTCAGCTACCTCAAACCGAGCACAAAAGTGGTGGTTTCATTTGTTTTCGAAGGTAGATATCTGCACCACGCTGCGGGTCCAAATCCAACTCCTCGCTTAGCCCTCCCCGTGGCACCCCCCATCCCCTCCCGCTCCCCAACGCGCCAGCAT
>JAXIVJ010009563.1:0-50523 GCA_036785665.1 Chirona hameri | reverse complement strand
AGTTTTCCAAACCGTAGATTCGCTACCATGGGGGGCATACTTGTATTGGGTGTCCCTCATATTTATATAGGGGGAGGGGGATAATTATTGCCCCAATGCCCCCTGGATCCGACAATGTTCATCAAGAGAATAACCGTGTTCATCCTGGAATGCACACATTTAGCGATACATTGTAGTGCAAGTTACGACTATCGGTCATTCATTTGTACATTATGCACCATGCTGGTGTTAAATTCCGCTAAATTCTCCAGAATCCCAATCAGGTGAAGATGGCATTTTCACACCAAAGTACAAGGTATGCGGCGAAATTTGGGTCTAAAAGACAAGCTGTTGAAATGAACGTGATATCAAGCTTGCGTGTATTTGTTTTGCTTTGTTTTCCCTGGCAATCGGGGTTTAATTTGATTCGATGTGCTTGTTCCCACACGCTAATGAATGCGTATAATATTGAATCCTTGAGTGCCTTTATTTTTATTATTTTTTAGAGTTGACCATTTTCACTCCTCCGCCATACTTAGCGATCTACAGTGAGAGCAGCAGTGTCCCCGCAGAATAGCACAGGAATCCTCCGCCATACTTAGCGATCTACAGTGAGAGCAGCAGTGTCCCCGCAGAATAGTACAGGAATCCTCCGCCATACTTAGCGATCTACAGTGAGAGCAGCAGTGTCCCCCGCATACTAGTACAGGAATGGAAGCTGATCTTCCTTTGAACCTCTCTCTCCCCCCCCCCCCTCTTTCCCCACTCTCCTCCACCCCTCTCTCTTTCTCTCTCATCCCTTTCACTCTCGCTTTCTCTCCCTTCACGAATGGATGTCGGCACTTAACTATCTTCTTTATCTAACTTTCCTGCTTTCTCAGCCACATCGCGTTCTCTTTCTACATTGCAAATGTGAATTCTTTCTAGCAATTATTTCGTATGCTTGTTGAAATATATTTCTGTAAAAAAAACTTTATTAAGTTAAATCACGTAGCGCAGTCGGGATTACTGAAGAATGTCTTCAATGATGAATATCACCCTAGGGCCTAATCACTTAACATGATAAATTCCGCAAGCATAGTAGCATTTTATCTCTATACATGCATATCTGTACGAAATGTGAATTACTGACTTCTTAACAGTGAACAATGGTGGAAACGTGATGTTCCTCTGCCGATTTGCATGGTAAATAGTTGCCGGAAACACTAAGCTTATGTACATTAATTTTGACAGCTCTTATAGGTTGAAATTTTGACGGGAAAAAACTAGCATCGTTGCTGGAAATTCCGATTGTTTTTCACCTTTGATCAACAGAAGCAGGAACGTAGCCAGGATTTCGTCCAGGGAGGGCGGGGGGGGGGCGGCGCCTCGAAAGGGCCCCTTCCCGAGCGTTGAAAGGGGCCCCCTTCCCAAGCGTTGCAAGAGCCAAACAAAACGGATGAAAAGGCGCGTTACAAGGATTGAAAATTTAGTATTGCAGGTATGGCATGGGCCATACCAACTTTTAGAAGCTGGAGTTAGCAAACTGCCATATCAACTTTGGAACAGGGCTGCGGAGTCGACATTATTTTAGCAACTCCGACTCCGACTCCGACTCCGGCCTAAAAAAAATACTCCGACTCCGACTCCGACTCCAACTCCGACTCCGGCCTATATCCGTTCTCAAACCGCATGCTAAGCAATATCTGCAATGCCATCTATTTTTCCTTTGTCATTATTCTTAACAGTATGGAGAACAATGCTACGCCGCCCGAGCATGGGCGCGGCGTGCCGGTCGCGCGTCCAGCCCAGTCGCGCTCGCCTACAGGCGGCAGAATAAAATGAAGATAAGAACGTGAGACCGGCACCACTGTGTATATCTCGTCGAACGCGTCCGACATTGCGCAGCACGACATACCTGGTTCACCACATGACCTTAACCCTCGCCCTACGGGAGCTTTTTCACCTTCACCCTACGGGGGGTCCTAAAAATACTCCCCTGTTAACTTCCAAACCAAAAAACATAGAGCAACGCGGTAATAACCAACATGTTTGTCATATTTGGAATCTAACGGTATGCAGGTTTTAGGTTTCGGGTCAACGAGTGACCTTCCAGGTCGAGTGAATGACCTTGATCGACCACGTCCAGAACAGCGATTTTGCTCTGTCAGAAAACCTCAAAATGAGAAATTGATAAATATAAATAAAAAGGCATGTTCCTAGACCAGTTTTGTCTCAGAAATACAGAAAAGGTAATTATTTATTCGTATCTGTTCAAAAAAGGTCAAAAAAAGTTATTAAAAAATGACGTCATGAATGTATTATACTTAGGGAGCCAACACTCAGTCAAACATAGATAAATTTCCTTGAAATTTGGTTTGAGTATTGTTTATACTCGGAGTTCTCTCACATATATTCCGTTTTTTAACATCTTTGAAACTCAGTTTTTGTTCATTTGGGGGATCAAAACCCAAAAGTTCGAAAATCAGAAATGGCAATTTTAAAGAAAATTACATTTTATATATTTGCTTAATTGCGTTTGTAATTTGCTTCACAACTTTGTTTTCTACGATTTTTCAAACATTTTTCGTTTTTCCACCAACATGACGTCATCAAAACATCATTATTTCCCCAATTTCTCAACCAATTTCAATGCAATTTGTACCGCATACGTATAATTGTTGTATACTTAGCTACTGAAAATTTCAGCAAGATGCATCGCATGTCTACAAAGTTATGCAAGAAAACCCTCAGGGGGGGTCGTAGGGCGTGGGTTAAATTACCTTGACCTGAGGTAAAATTTTGCATTTGACTTAGGTAACCTGGTCACCATGGTATGATTCGAATTTTATTGACGAAAAGAGCACGATAACGTTAAAATGGGCGCTGTGTGACCATAAGAGTCGGTGCGTCCAAAACCCCAATCATCATCAGATGACGTTAAAATTATTGTCCTATCTTCATCAGGCGCAAATCTACCGCTAGTTGAGTAAACTTTCCACTCGATTCATTTTCCACTCATTTCCAAAGGGATGTAATGTCCCTAGGCTGATGACTATTTTACCGACCAAAGTAATCGCCAATTGCCAAAAAGTCGACTCCGACTCCGGGCCGGAGTCGGAGTCGGTAAGATTTTAGCGACTCCGACTACGACTCCGACTCCAGCCAAAATTGCCGACTCCGACCGACTCCGACTCCGACTTTGACTCCGACTCCGCAGCCCTGCTTTGGAACCAGCGACACCAATTTGGAATCAGCTATACCAACTTTTTTTGAAGAAAAAAAAATGAGACTTATGCTCTGGATATGTATTCTCATCAATGCGTTGCATTACGTATGGTGCGGACCTCTAAAAATGCTATTGTACGTTTAAAAGTGCGGTAAAGAAATTGCTAAAGTGAACTATTTGTCCAATTATATAGAAAAGTAGCAACATAACACATAAATGCGCCGAGAAACGGCACGATTTTGTTTACTAACACGCATATAATTTAATTTGTAATTAAGTTGCGCCGCGGAGCGCCGCGAGAATGTTGAGTTGTATTCCCTGGACAAATGCATTCTTGCTGTTGAAAGGCCCAGGGCCCCTTCAGATCGTCTAGAGGCTCCTCCCAACTTTTCAACGCCCTTCCGACCTGTTCACAGACTCATCTGGGATCCGCGAAAAGACTTGATGTGGAGTGGGTGATATATATTAAATACAAAGAGGGATTACTCTACAAGAAAAATTAAAGTCGGAGCTTTCGAGTAAATTGAAACACCCTGACGAAGGGTGTTACCTGAAAGCTCCGATTTTAATATTTACTTGTGGAGTAAGTCTTCATTGTATTTCATCTTCATCTTGGATCTCTACGTGTTTTGGGCCCTTCCGGTCTGACCAGGGACTCCTCTGACCTTCCAAGAAGCTCCCTTTGTGTGTCAAGGGGCCCATTCGGCCTGTTCAGAGGTCTTTCCGACCTGACCAGGGACTGCACTGGCTGCTTTGTCGCCCAACCGACGTGCTCAGGGACCCTCCGACCTGCCCAGGGGCCCCTCCAGTCTGGCTAGGAACTCATCCGGCATGTTCAAGGGCCCTTCTGACTGGCCCAGATACCCTTTCGGTATAGACAGGGGCCCCTCTGACTTGCCCAGGAGCCCCTCCGATCTGCCCAGCGACTCTTCTGGTCGGACTGCGCTGGCTGCTTGGTCGCCCTGCCGACATGCTCGAGGGGCCCTCCGACCTGCCCCGGGCCCCTCCGTGCTGGCTAGGGCCAATTCAGCATGTGCAGGGGCCCTTACCCGCCCAGGGGTCCTTTCGGTCTGGCCAGGGGCCCCTCCGATATGCACAGGGTCCCTTTGAACTTTCCAGGGGCCCTCTGGTCTATCCAGGAGCCCTCCAGCTTTGTTAGGGGCCCTTCCGACCTGGCAAGGAACTGCGCTGGCTGCTTTGTCGCCTTGCTACATGTTCCGAGGGGCCTCCGACCTGCCCTAGGGCCCCTCCGTGCTGACTAGGGGCCCATTCGGAATTTGCAGGTGCCCTCTGGCCCGCTCAGGAACCTTTTCGGTCTGGTCAGGGAACCCTCTGACATGCACAGGGCTCTTTTGAATGTCCAAGGGGCCCTCTGGTCTTTCAGAGAGGACACTGGCGCCCTAAAGGGCTCTGAAGTGCTTTACAATATCTAAAGATCACGCTTCGCGTGGTACAGAGCCTATGATACCGCGCTTTGCGCGGTCTCGTCGGCCCTTTTCGGCGCGCTGCTCGCGCCGAAAAGGGCCCACCTGGCCTCCAGGCGCCCCCCCCCCCTCCCCTTGGCTACGTTCCTGAACATAGGCATATGCCCTAATGCTAGTCCAGCTATCGCACAATTGTAAATAATCCCATCACAAGCAATACAACATGTGATATACAATGCGATATAAGACATTATATGAGATATTAAGTAGGTATATGACTAGACTGACAACACAAAAATACCTGCGGCCTACCTAAAAGACATGACCTATGAGATATAAAACACTATGACTACACCTACTAAGAGTATTGTAGTGGAGTAAACGATCACATGTTTTCTGAAATTATAAAAGACACCATACAACATGTGATATAAAATGCGATATAAGACAAAGACTTGATATAATAAATGAGTACATGACTAGACAGACAACTCAAAAATACCTACGGCCTACCTAAAAGACATGACCTATGAGACATAAAAGCACTATGATTACACTGACTAGAGTATTGTAGTGGAGTATATGATGTCTTCGATTATATTGATGCATTTTCCTCCGTATTTGCAACATTCATGGTGGCAACGCACGTATCATATGTACATTATGATATTCCATTCGGATACCTTTGTGAGTGGCAAATACCGATACGATTGATCCTAATTTGATTATTAAACAATAATATTTTGCTCTTTTTCTGCCATTCAAGACTGCGTGTCATTTCGAATTATCAATCTCAGTCAGGCACGTAGCCAAGGGGAGGGCGGCGGGGACGGCCGCCCTCCTGGCCTCCCTGGAGGCCAGGAGGGCCCTTTTTGGCGCGCGAGGGCCCTTTTCGGCGCGCGCAGCGCGCCGAAAAGGGCCCACGAGACCGCGCGAAGCGCGGTATCATAGGCTCTTTACTAAACGAAGCGTGGTCTTTAGAGAGTTTAGAGGACTTCAGAGGCCCCTTAGGGCCACCAGGGCCCTCTCTGAAAGACCAGAGGGCCCCTTGGACGTTCAAAAGAGCCCTGTGCATGTCAGAGGGGCCCCTGGTCAGACCGAAAGGGCCCCTGAGCGGGTCAGAGGGCCCAATGAGCACGTCGAATGGGCCCCCTGAACACGTCGAATGGGCCCCTAGCCAGCACAGAGGGGCCCCTGGGCAGGTTGAGAGACCCCTGAGCATGTCGACTGGGCGACAAAGCGGCCAGCGCAGTCCTTTGCCAGGTCATAAGGGCCCCTGAGCAGGTTGGAGGGCCCCTGGACAGACTAGAGGGCCCCTGGGAAGTTAAGAGGGCCCCTGTACAGGTCAGAGGGGCCCTGACCAGACCGAAAGGGCACCTAGGTGGGTCAGAAGGGCCCCTGAACATGCCTAATGAGCCCCTAGTCAGCACGGAGGGGCCCCAGGGCAGGTCGGAGGGCCCTCGGAGCATGTCGCAAGGCGACAAAGCAGCCAGTGCAGTCCCTTGCTAGGTCGGAATGGCCCCTTAGAAGGTTAAAGGGCCCCTGGAGAGACCAGAGGGCCCTGGAAAGTTAAAAGGGCCCCTGCGCAGATCGGAGGGGCCCCTGACCAGACCGAAAGGACCCCTGGGCGGGTGAGAAGGGCCCCTGAACATGCCGAAGTGGCCCCTGGCCAGCACGGAGGGGCTACAGGGCAGGTCGGAGGGCCCCTTGAGCATGTCGGCAGGGTGACAAAGCAGCCAGCGCAGGCCGACCAGAAGAGTCGCTGGGCCGATCGGAGGGGCTCCTGGGCAAGTTAGAGGGGCCCCTGGCTAGACCGAAAGGGTCCCTGGGCCGGTTGGAAGGCCTCTTGAACATGCCGGATGAGTTCCTAGGCAGACTGGAGGGGCCCCTGGGCAGGTCGGAGGGGCCCCTGAGCAGGGGCGGCGGATTGCGGGGGCAGGGTACCCAAAATTCCCCCCAGTCGAAAATCCTGGGGGGCAAAGGGTAGTTTTGCCCCCCCATATTTTAGCCTGCTCAATCTGGGGGCAACGTGACCCTTTCCCTCCCCAGGATTTTCATTTGAGGGGGGGATTTTGGGTACCCTACGCCCCGCAATCCGCCGCCCCTGCCCCTGAGCATGTCGGCAGGGCGACAAAGCAGCCAGTGCAGTCCCTAGCCAGGTCGGAACGACCTCTGAACAGGCCGAATGGGCCCCTTGACACACAAGAGGGGCTTCTTGGAAGGTCAGAGGAGTCTCTGGTGAGACCGGAAGGGTCAAAGCACGTAGAGATCCAAGATGAAGATTAAATGCAAAGAGGACTTACTCCACAATACAAAATATTAAAAGCGGAGCTTTCGGGTATATTGTAACACCCTTCGTCAGGGTGCTACAATATACCCGAAAGATCCAATTTTATTTTTTTCTTGTAGAGTAAGCCCTTTTTGTATTATATACATCACCCACCCCACATCATGTCTTTTCGCTTCGCGGTTCCCAGATGAGTCCCTGAACAGGTCGGAAGGGCGTAGAAAAGGTCAGAGGGCCCCTAGACGATATGAAGGGACCTTGGGCCTTTCAACAGTAAGAATACTGTTGTACAGGGAATAACACTCAAAATTTTCGCGCCGCTCCGCGGCGCAGTTTAACTACAAATTCAAGTATATGCGGGTTAGGGAAAAAAATCGGTCAGTTTCTCGGCGCATATATGTGTTATGTTGCTACTTTCCTATATTATTGGGCAAAATAGTTCACTTTAGCACTTTTTCCCCGCACTTTTAAACGCACAATATAGCAATTTTAGAGGTCCGCACCATACACAATGCGACGCATTGATGAGAAAGCAACCCAGGGCATAAAACTCAAAATTTTCGCGCCGCTCCGCGGCGCAATTTGTTTAAGAGTTCCAGGTCTTGAGCTTAACAAAAATATTCCAAGTTAGTATAGCTGATTCCAAATTCGTATCGCTGGTTCAAAAGTTGATGTGGCAGCTTGCTAACTCCAGCTCCCAAACGTTGGTATGGCCCATGTCATACCTGCCATACTGCATTTTCCAGCCTTGTAACGTGCCTTTTCATGCGTGTTTTTTTTTTGGGGGGGGGCCTTTCAACGCTTGGGAAGGGGCCCTTTCAACGCTCGGGAAGGGTCCCTTTCGAGGCGCCGCCCCTCCCTGGACGAAATCCTGGCTACGTGCCTGATCTCAGTATAACATATGAATATTTTGATGGAATGAGCACACTCGCGTTTGCTAAATAATTTATCACAATTTGTGTTGTCATTTTTCAACCAGTCGGATCTGAGGTGTAAACAATCTCCATAATAATCACGGTGAAAACAATTAGCAGAGCTTGAGACACTAATGACCGTCTTCGGTACCGCCCAGGGGCGTGGGAACTACTTTGAAGTTGGGGGGCCAACTTTTTGGCAATACTATGACAAAAATTAAGACTGAAGAGAAGCAACGTGTGCCGCTCCTTTCCATACCCAATGCTGCTTATTGCCAATCATATGTCGTATATTTAAGGACATGGGTATCAATGTCATAAGGAAATGGGTCGCCTAACAAGCAAAACAAAACTAGAGAAAAGCTTGGTAACATGAAGAAGGAGCGACACTGGTACTAGGGTCACAGAAAGCCGGAGAAGCGGTACTGGAGCTTTCACCGTGCCAGAATCCAGAACCGGCGGGCTTGACTACTCCCGAACCTGAGGTAGCTGGTTAGGTGATATGCCGGGCTCGCACCAAGTTGACCATGGCAAAATCATACATTTATGCATTTGGTGCGAGTAGGTACCATACTTGGCTGCAACCGAGTCATGCTATGCAGTGTTTTACGTACGGTGATATGGTCAATGTTTCGGGTACATTTTTTATGAATTTATCGTTATACGGTCTTACTCAAACAAATAAGCCAGCAAACCAATACATTTAGAACACACGCATTTTTCAGAGAAAAAGGTGTATCTACTTATATATAAGTTAGTTATTTAGTTAGTTATTTTGTTTGTTAGTTAACTGTTGCCGAAGTAAGGTCCATTAACACGCGCACTGCCGGGGGTTCGCGCCAACCACGAACTACCGGGGGGGGGGGGGAGGATCCCCCCTAAGATCTCAACAACCACGCAACGCAGCGACAAGCGAAAAACGATGATAGATAGCTCGAGACAACTTCTATCGAAAGTACTAAGTCATTTTTAGGTCAGGTCAATATTGAGGTCACCAGAGGTCACCAAATGTCAAATTCCGGCTATATGTATATGAGTGTCCTTGATATTCTACCAACATGGTCCCTCTCCGTATAACGCAATAATACTATATCCAAGCACCTGTCCCTTCGGTACTTTCATAATTTGTGGTTACGCGACTGCCTGCACGCAGTCACCAGCTGGAGTTAAACTGCGTTCGAGTTACACCAAAGAGTTAGACTGTGTTAGAGTTACACCAAAGAGTTAGACTGTGTTAGAGCTACACTACAGAGTTACACTGCCTTCGAGTTACACCAAAGAGTTAAACTGCGCCCTGTGGTATCCTGTGGTACATTGTAGAAAAGATGTCAAGATATTCTGCATCTAGCATACACCTTCGAAGTTACGTTGAAAAAAACTAAAATTAATGTATGATCGCCATCATCGGTTACTCTGTGTACATCGGATTTGTGTCAAACTCATAGACTGATAAAACGACTAGGGGAGGCTGGATCATCGGGTTCCAGCCTACTCGTCTGTACTGGCGCTGCGTGTCGAGGCACTCTCGGAACGACCCTAAACGGGCTCGCGTGTGCGTATTCTGACGACAGCGCCAGCCGGCAACCAAGCGGTTCGTTTGACCGGACCGCAGTGGATTTCGCTGAATCGCTTTCCGGTGCACAGCACTGTCAATGCTAATATATTCAGCAGACGTCAAGCTCTACTGAATGCATTAACCTTTGCATAAATCGTGACACGCAGCCTGGGGCCTGCAGTTTGCGTTATCATTATGCCATTACACGGTCGATACCATGTAGCATTGCATATGCTTGTTGCATATGCAATGCATATGCAACATTGCATATGCAATGCATATGCAACATTGCATATGCTTGTTTCCTGAAAGGTGTTTTCGCTCAATATCCTATTCGTTCAGCGTAAGTGCATTCTAAACGTGCTAACTTTAATTTCAGTTTGATTTCTCCTCGCCAATTTGTGTGCATGCATAAACTTATCAAAACTCTCCATACAATAGCGTTAACCATCCTACGCTAAGAGACAACAAAAGTGGTGTATGCTTTTACAAAAATATATTCACCTTCTAAAACCTACACTTTCTGGGATAAGTGGGGTATTCTGGGGTAGAGAATAAGTGGAATATTTTGCAGATCGAAAGTTGAAATTCTCTCAAAAGCTTCAGCTTTAAAATATGCAAACTCCTGAACTGCTCTGTTTTATTACGAGCGAGTGGGAAGACCTCGCGAATAGAGCCCTTCGCGAGACACATTTCAGCCCCCATTTCGTTCCAGCCCATTCAGCCAGATCCAAAGCCGTTCCATCCCCATTTCATAACTGATGGGGCTACCGTTCCCACCCGCTCCCATTTCAAAGTTTAAGCATATTTCACCTTTTGTGGTAGCCTCACGGCTACGGACCCTAGCCCAGCAACAACAACCTTTTGCGGTGATAAAATATAATAATGCATTTATGTTACGCTTTAAAACTCCCACACTCAATGTGAGTGGTGTGAGATTTGCTTGTGAGTTGTGGTCATATTTGAAAGAATTAAGTATGTCCTTGTTTCGCATGGAACGTTCAATCCAACCAGGATTTTCACCACAAGAAAAAGACAAAAAACAAATTAAGATTAAATCAACGGTAGATTTGGGTATGGTTTGATTCTTCAGTCATACATAACACATTGCATCAAGACATAGCCGATTGGTCCAACAAATCGCTTGGGCACCTACCACTACCAACCTACATTGACAATTGACATGACATGGCTTTATAATAACCACGCTTGAGTAGGAAATTCGAAACTTAGATAAGTGAGGTGGGCACTTGAGATAAACTATATGTTATTTAATGAAGCTCATAATGTTCCCTTACAGTTTACACTGGCTGCATGACATTCTAGCAGCCCTTTCCCTCCAAATTGAAATTAGCAGAATATGTGTGAAGTTCATGAGCCATTATCAATATGAAAATATAAATATTCTTTCAACTTACAGTTGAACGCGATAACCTCTTCGAGCAGAAATACAGACTTGGAAGATGATTATAAACATCTCACCCCCATATAGCTTGCACTGCTACACAAGTCTTCAACCCTCACCAGTCACCAAGGCCATATATCACCCACTTTGGCCAAGGACTTTTAGTTTTAAGTTTGAACTTTGAAGTGTGAACACTGAACGCTTCAACTTGCTGTGATATTCATTGTATAGCATAGCATTATATGGCCTTGGTATACCAATTAGCATGGTGTACGGCTCGCACTAAAAGCTAGGGTTTTCGCAGCAGTTGGCCGCCAGGGTGTTATAACGTCGCTAGCAAATGGCACCAGTTAATGCTAAACATGTGTTTATTTATTTATAAACAAATAAATATGCAAATATGTATTTATTTATTTATAAACAAATAAATATGCAAATATGTATTTATTTATTTATAAACAAATAAATATGCAAATATGTATTTATTTACTTATTTACAATCAAATAAATATTTAGCGTTAGTTGCTAAATATTTGCTTGCGACGTCATAACACCCTGGCTCACTAGCGGTCTCTGGCGGCCAACTGCTGCGAAAACTCCAGCGTTTAGTGCGAGCCAAATTTCACAGTGCACAGTGATACGACGGTCCATACTCCATGCGTTTTTTGGGCTTACTTGTATGCAGGTAATCTATTAGTAAATGAATCTTGGGTAAACCTACCAGCTGCTGGATTTAGGCAGGGTAAGTGACTTCATTCCAACCAGGAATTGCGTGTGGATAGCATGTGGGCCCACTGGCCGAATGAGGCCCTCATGCAGCCGGTGTGGGCCCACGTGCTATCCACACGCCATTTCAATTTGGAGGCAGCTGCTAGCCCTCAGTAAAACAATTCCACTCACCTTTTTCGGTTTTCAGTCCAATGTTAGAAGTTTTTATGTTATGCAAATGTGCAATACGATAATACCTATGCTGTTTTGTAACATGGGTACTGGGTTGCAACCAGGTTTCAGAATAAGCCATTTTCTTGGTTATCTATGTGTACCACCAGGTTGTCAGGTCAAATAATTCAGGTAGGTATCCCTACCAGGAATTGTGTGTGGATAGCATGTGGGGAATGGGCCCACTGTGGCCGCAGTGGCGGATCTACGGTTGGGAAAAATGGGCAATTGCCCCCCCCCCCCCCCCAACAGCCTGAAATCGGCCCAAAATTGACACATTTCCTGATATAGAAGCAAATCTAAGCAACTTTTACTAAGGAAAGTGTGTTTAAATCAGCTAGCAATGCATAAGCAAGCGAAATCCGATGAGTTTTCAGAATTGTGCGAGACTTTTTGGAATTCCCCCTCCCCCAACTCGAAACCTAGATACACCACTGTGTGGCCGCATGAGGCCCTGATGCGACCGCAGTGGGCCCACGTGCTATCCACGCGAAATTACTGGTAGGGATACTGAATCTGGTTCCCAGCTCACATTTCTGGAACCTTGGCATTGACATGCCTTTCTCTTATTTTATGCTAAGAATGTGTTGTGTGATAGTTGCTGCACATCATAATGTTTTAATTCAGTTTTTTTGGGGGGAAGGAGGGGGGGGGCTGTGACAAAATTAAAGTCTCCCGTAAACCGTTCCAAACCGTTCATTTCCCAAAATGAGCCCCATTCCCAGCCATTCCCGTCCCATTCCCATAACACATTCCCATATGGGATTCCGGCTCCATAAGGAGCTATACTCGCGGGTCTTCACTGAATGCGGGATTTTTCTCACATATAAGCGGCCGACCCGGCCCGGCCCGGCCCGACCATAACGCTTTTGAGGAGCTTATATCTTTGGAATCCCGCATCTGATTGACAAGCGGTCTCCGCCATCTGATAGCCCCATTCAATCAATTCTGTTATTGACATGTTTCGTCTCACGCGAGGGGTCAGCATGGCGCGTAGCACGTGCCGCGTCAGGGGTGTCAGAAAACGTTATCCTGCTATAGCTGAGAAACGGATTAGTTGAGCCGCAGTGGTAGCCATGGTAACAGAATCCTTCATGGCACCTGCACTTCCGCGGGTGCACTGACTGATTAACCCTATTAGTGGCAGGGGGCAGATTCTGCTCACCCCTCAGGTTTTTCGCAGATATCTCCCGAACGGCTAGGAGCAGACCCATGACATTTTGCGAATTTTCCTGCAATTGAATTCCGCATATGGAGTCAAAATTTGGAGTTTCCAACCTTAACAGAGTCGGTTCCATGGCCCGGTTTTGGGAGTGTTTTTTTGTTTTGACATTTGGCGATAATACGGAGATGCGAACTTCACGGCTTCTTCCTAACTGCCTGAAGTGTAAAGGAGTTACATAGGTTTACGGTGACTGAAGCAAGTGTAAATAAGTTTATTTTAGTGAATTATAATACATATTGCATGGCAGAGGCGGTCTCAGGGACTTGAAAAGGGAGGTTAACAGGAAGTTACTTTTTATATATTTTACCTCTCTTTTTCGCTAACCTGGAACCGCCTATGGATGCAAATATGCTGTATAACTGTTGTATTCGATGTCACAATAGTGCACCATTTCATTTATCGAAAACAAGAAGAAAAAAGACGGTTTTATAAGGCATTTATTTTACCCCCAAATTTAGTGACCTGAAAACGCGTATGCTTTTTTAATTTTCAAAAGTCACCATCATATATCGATTCCCAATTAAATCTCTATCGATCCCCATTACTTGCGTTAAAATCAATTGATAAACATGACAGCTGTGTTGGATCACAAATACCTCTAATATTGGTAGTTTTTGCCCCCTTGTTGTCCCCCTATCAAACATTTCGATTTTATTTTTATTTTTGAGAAATGTAGATTGTGTTGAGGGGAATCAAACGCCGTTTGATTTTTTTTAAAAATCGGACGGGTAGATCTCGAGATCTCCGGGGGGCGGAATCCGCCCCCCGCTCCCTGCCACTAATAGGGATAGCCAGGAGCCTGCCACTAATAGGGTTAAGCTGAAATTTGGTGTGTGGTTTGAGACCACACTACTGACAATGTGGAGTTTAGATGACACCAGACCAATTTCCTTGCTATCGGGTTTCTACAGGCTCGCCCGTCGTTCGCCGATTAAGGCGTTCTACTGGTTTACAAATATGTCATCTCATGCCTCCAGTATCTTTCGTTAGACGAGGAATACATTGTGTGTGTGCCATTTGCCAGCATACCAAGAACTATTAACACCATGTCGCAATTTTAAATGTATTTTGACCCGTTTTGCTAGCTCCCATCCCTGTTTGTTTTAGTGACTCTCCGTTTACCGGGCCCGTTCTGCTTTCAGGAGACCTGCGCCGGGGCGCGTGGAATCAGCCAGGCACGCCGGCAGGTAGGAGGAGCTGCACGCGCGGCCATCTTTCCCTCTGCTCCTCTCCCGCCGCGCCAGTCTCGCTCTCTCTCTTCATCGCCTTTGTTCACCGCGGAGCACTGTGGGCGCTTTGTTTCCCTCTCATTGTGAGCTTCGAGTAGTCCTTTGTGGTGGTCCGGCTGCGTGCAGTCCCTGTGTCGCTGTGCATCGGCCTGTGGAGGGTTAAGAAAACCGCAGGTCGACTTGGTGTGGCCTAAGGGGAGAGGGGACGAGAGGCACTCGTGGTGACAACTCGATGCTGATTCTAAACAAGTTCTAACTTCTGGACGATAGTGTCATTTTTCGGAGTACTTTATCGACCTACTGTAGAAATATCCTCATTTGCATGTTGGTCAAAACTTAAATGACGGCTTGACACTCATCCGTTTAAACTCAGGAGATGAAATTTACGTAATCCAAAGTAATATTGTTGGACAATAGTATTTTTAAACAATAAATCAACAATACGTATCAATAATATATTATTGTCTTGATTCAGAAGTATGACCTTCGGCAAATGCGTTTGCTTAACCCGCGACTTACTGGGGGCTATTTCCCCCCCCCCTACCCCCTCCCGTTATTTTGCAATAACTCCTAAACGAACATCGGTATCGTCACGAAACTTGCAGTACCTTCTCTCACATCAATTCTACACAAGTTTGCAGAAGGAAAAATATGAGGCTATGATAGCTCAACCGGGAATGACGTCAGAGTGACGTCATGTTCTTCGGTTTTTGTTGCAAAATCATGGTTTGCGGAAAATCCTGGCAAAAGTACAATGTTTGAGATAAACTCAATTGTCTTAAATCAAATTACTAACAATAGACCGGGCTATCAAACTGCTATATCGGATTTTTGAGTTTTTTTTAATTCATAATTTTGAGAAATCCAAATACATTTTGTTTTTAAACAAAATTTTCAAGAAAAAATCAGAATTATCCAAAAACCGGAATATATGTGATCGAGACGTATGCGGTGAATATGTGTACCAAATTTAAAGTTGATATCTTCAAAAATGACTGAGTTATGACCTTTAAATGACAAAAATCGACCACTTCTCACAGCATTACTCTGCATAAAAAACGCATTTCCATTTTTGCTTTTTACTTCTATTTATATGGAACAAACAATGTTCTAAGGTCATTTTTCGCGTTCTAGACGAAAAAGAACCCCATAAAACATGTGTTACAACGCCTAATGACCGTAATCTTCAGTTTGACCTCGTGACCTCGGATGACCTTTACCTGACCCAAGGTCATAAACAGCTTAGGAGGGTACTTACAAGTGTGGGACACACGAATCATACCGATTTATCGACTGCTTATGCGTTTAACTCGCGCACTGCAGGGGGTTGATTTCCGCCCCCGCCCCTCCCCCCCCCTCAGGTTTTTCAAAGATAGCGAAAAAACGGCGGCGCGCAGCCGGGTGCGCGCCGCCGGGTTTTTGCACACCTGTCAGGACATCAATTGCGCACACTTTGAATTTTGTTTTACCTCGGGTCATCTCAGGTCAGGTCACCAGACCAGGTCAAGTGACCCCACCTCCAAAAATGTTTGCAGTTGTGCCAAAGCCAGAGTTTTTCACCGATCAGTTTGAAACTTACAGAATGTAATGAGGCCATAAGTACTTACAATTCGTTTATCTCGCAATTTTTATATCGGTGAACTTAGGTCAGGTCAATTTCGTAACCTCCCCATAATAAGTCAATGGGGAAATATACAAATGCTAAGGGTATGCATGATATTAGTCCAATTACTTCTGGATCATGTTATTATAGGATATTCTTGATGATCCAAGTGTAAGTTTTGTTCAGTGACCCCTATTGGGTCATTTGAGGTCATGTGAGGTCACCATCACTTTTTTGTCAATAACTCCCGACATAATGAAGATAGAGAAGTGAAACATACATCAATGTGTTTGTCTCGTCGAGACACGCCTTTCCATATGCAACATGCCCTACTTAGGTCACCACTTGACCTTGACCTGAGGTCCATTTTTTAAAGTTAACTTAACAAGGTCACCATGTACATCATTCAAAGCGCCTTGACAAGATAAACACAATGGCGTAAATAGTTTCCCGTTATCTTTATTGAATAAAAGGTTAATAGCTAAAAACGATTTAGCAAAAAACGTCATTTGTTTTCTTTTTTGAACTCTGGAGCCGCAAATATTGACCTGAGATCAAATTGGAGGACACCATAGCCATTACAAATTTCACTGGCTGGCGGTTGCTTTTTTCGGTTTGTTTCTATTTAGCATAGTTTCTGAGATATATGGGAATTTCTGGAGCGATGTCCTAAAACAGGAAAAACTGGGAAATTTGACCTTTGATGACCTCTAGTGACCTCAATTTTGACCTGACCTAAAACAATAGTGAATACTTTCGATAGAACAATGTATCAAGCTATCAAATTCCGTTTTCCGCTTCTCGCAACGTAGCGTAGTTTTCGAGATCTCAGGGGGGGGGGGCGAAAATCAACCCCCCCCCCCCCCCTGCAGTTCTTGTTCGGCACAAAGCCCCTGCAGTGCGCGGGTTAGTATTGCAATTTTGCGCGACAATTCCATCCATCGAGACCTTTTGACACGGTCAAACATTTTGTACTTGACCATCGTCGTCATCGGTGACCCCGAGGTCAGCAATACTATGTTTCCCTCGATAAATTTCCCAGGGCTATCGAATGCCGTTTTAATTTTTACAATCGGTTCAGTAGTTCCGGAGATCCGAGGGGAGGCAAAAACTAGCCCCCCCCCCCCCAGTAAGTCGCGTTATAGAATGTGTTATGGAGTAAGTCCCTGTAACTGCGGGTTAATAAGATGAAGCTTGATGACCGTGCCTCTTATACAAGAGTAATGACAATGTGATTAGGGTCCTCATAGAACTACCAGTTACTACACCTTTTTGCATTCGCATTTAGCCATTCAGCATAACTGTTTCGACGGCGATTTCAACTATCATCATTCGGCAAAACTGGCCAGCGGGTGATGTCGGAATTTTGCCAATGAGCAAAGAAATTAGTTATTAATTCGCCACATTCGCCTCATTCGAAGTTACTCATTCTGCAAAACTATTCGACATTTCAACATAATTTCGACTATATATATAGACAGTTCGACTATGATCGAAATAGTTAGTGTTATTTTGCTATCAGCTTGTACATATTGAACAAAATAGATGGGCGATGGACAATCTGCGTGTCAATCTGCGAAACTATTCAGCATTCGTTTCAAGTTGTTTGTCATTGCTCAAAACGGAATGTGTTTGTGTATGTGTGTTTGTGTATGTGTTGTGTACAAATATTATTTGTCTTTATGAAAAATACGTACGATAGCAATGCCGCGCCCCGCGCGGCATTAACCCGCGCTTTAACTCGCGCCCTGCTGTGAGTGGGGGAGTGGGGGCGGAGGGCGGGCAGAATTCCTACCCCCCCCCCAGCCAATGTTCGGCTGAATACCCCAGCGTGGCGCGAGTTAAGTATGTGTCAATAGTTCCCTTATGGTTAATCTTGAATTACATCCAAGTCAAATTTTGCAATAGTAGATGAGTAAATCGTATGCTTAAAATCCACACAAAAACAGTGTCAATTTACACACATTTTTTGTTTGTTTGCACAATTTGCACAGCATGGCAGGGGCAAACACGGAAGCGATTTGCTTTGCCCGCCCTTTTATTTCATGGTGGGTTCCTCTCTAGCACAGCGTGCTAGCATTCCACCAGCATGCCGACAGTTGGCAGACACAACATTCTCCGTTACACTGGTCATCGTGTCACAATCGTCCCTGATGAGGATGTGGTTGTGCCACTTCATCAGCCCAATCGCAATTCGTTGAGCCAGATCGAGTTCGGTTATCTATCTGATCCTGGAGCCTTTCCGGCAGCCTCAGAGTCCTACAGTTTTCCAGCGCAAGTGTGGTGAATATACAATGACTCCGTTTACATGAGTGAGCGAAACTGACGATAAGCAAAACATACGTAATTTTTACTCATGTAAACGGGTCCTGGCGGGGAGAAACTGACGATCTGGCTTATCGTAAATTTACACTAGCGCTATCGGAAATTTACGTTAGACGACTGACAACGAAAGGTATGAACTATTCTTTCATTTTGTTTATAGATATTTTACAGAAATTTAGTTAAAATCGGAAAGCTTGTTAAAAAATATGCGGAATATTTTTGTTATGTTCTCAAAATGTTTGGAACTAATAATTGTACACTATATGTCGAAGGATGCGGGCGGCGGCGAACGATGGAGAGGAGCATCCGCCGGCCGGCGCCGACAAACAATTACGGAACGGGCGCCAGCGGGGTCCCGCCGGTCGGCGTGGGGAAAGCCGGGCCCTCGTTCCGTAATTAGCGGGTGGCTAAACTGACGATTAAGGACGATAAGGACGATTAAGGGGGGACTGGGCCTGTTTTGACGAGCGCTGGAGTCGGGTCATTTACCGTAAGTTTACGTAGACACCGGCGGTTGACTCATGTAAACGGGTCGAGTTACCGTCATTTTTGCGTCAATTTGCTTATCGTAAATTTACGGTAACAGCCGATCGACTCATGTAAACGGGTTAAATGTCCTAAACCAGTGTTTTGGTGTCCATCCCAATGGTGGACGGTTCGAGGTATACCCGGAGGTCCAAGGGGTCTCCGTCCCTTGTCTCCGCCTCGCGCCTCGCGATTCTTTTCTGTGAATAACGATGCATTTTGTGCTATGCCAATATGTTTGTCAGTTTGTTGAACGTTTTGCTCAATGACGAGTTGTGGTAGAAGATCAGCGGATAGGTTGGTGAGCAGTGAATCTTTATGGCGAAAGGGAAAAAAGTGACGTCATCTATATGCAGAGTGCTTAAAATACCTTTGCCCATCGATCAACGGCGGCGGCATAAAGGTGCATTATAACTTATAAGTTATAACGTTGACAGATAATTATCCAATCGCATTGCTAGTCATGTACTTGCTAATAAGCATTGGACATGACAAGTAATGTTTCTATGCAAGCATATGCAACACTTAATCACAGCGCAACAAAAGTGTATTCAATGTAAAAAGCACAATGCCATTTATCGCCATGAAGGCTCCAGTCCATGATCTCTTTATCTCGAGTAGCCTTGGCTCTAGCTCAGCTAGTCTGCGGGTTATTGACTTAGCCGTGAGTTACAGTAATTCGAAAATATTCTGACCGAATCATGATCGTGAGAGAGCACTTCTGCGCGCCATTTATCCCTATTAGTGGCAGGGGGGGGGGGGGGGCAGATTCTGCCCACCCCTCAGGTTTTCCGCAGATATCTCCAGAACAGCCGAGAGCAGACCCATACAATTTTAGAACTTTGCTAGAATTGATTTCTGCATATGGAGTCAAAATTTTGAGTTCCTAACCGTAACAGAGGCGGTTCCAGGGCCCGGTTTTGGACGTTTTTTTGTTCGGCGACATTTGGCGATAATACGAAGATGCGATCTCCACGGCTTCTTCCCAACTGCCTTAAGTATAAAGGAGTTGGAAGGTTTACGGTGATTGAAACAAGTGCAAATTAGTTGATGTTAGTGAACTATACTAAATATTGCACGGCAGAAGCGGTTTCAGGGACTTGAAAAGGGGAGGTTTCCACGAAGTTAATTTTATATATTTTACCTCCCTTTTTCGCTAACGTGGCACCGCCTATGGATAAAAATATGCTTTATAGCTGTTGTGTCTGATGTCACAATAACGCACCATTGCATTTCTATAAAAAAAAAGTGTTTACGCATTTTTTCACCCCCATATTTAGTGAACTGCAAACGCCTATAATTTTTGAATTGTCAAAAGTCACCGTCATATATCAATCCCAAATGCAATATCTATCGATTCCCATTAGTTGCGTTCAAATCGGTTGATAAACATGGCAGCTGTGGTGGATCAAATTTCAAATTCAAATTTTCGATTAGAAAAAAAGCAGCCCCGTTGCCGCCCTATCAAAGATTTAGGAAACATATATTTGTATAAATGCAGATCGTGTTGAGGGGAATCGAACGCCGGTTATTTTTTTAAATCGGATGGGTGGATCTCGACATCTCTGGGGCCGAATCCGCCCCCCCCCCCTGCCACCAATAGGGGTAGCCAAGAGCCTGCCACTAATAGGGTTAATCCTATTCAAACTGTCGGGCTAAGCAGATACGAAACTGTCGGGGGGGGGGGGGCTATTCGCCCCCCCCCCCCTTCGTATCTCGGAAACTGCTGGACCGATTATCTCCGGAAAAGCGGCATTCAATTCCTTGTAGCACGAACTACATTACTATGTTAAACATATGCAACATTTTGTCATGGGCGGATACAGGTAGCAAAAAAGGTGAAAACATGCATTTTTAGATTCTTTGCCCTGGGACGTTGTTTGAACGCAATGTTTCATGTTGTTGGATTTCGCCACCTAATTGTATACATATAATATTTTTTCAAAATTTGGGGAAATGAACCCAATGGCGTCCTCAGGTAATTCCAAAGGGGTATTTAAAGATGTCACTATAATATTTTTTCCCCGCTTTGATTTATGTTTGGATGCTTATATTTATATATGCATGAGAAAGAAAATAATTACTGTTTTCCATTTGCGCAGTGTCGTGCTCAGGAGGGGAAGGGGAGGGGAATTGAGGAAACTCTTGTTGCTTGCTGGACAAGCTTTTAGCGCCACTGCTATCTCCCCAGGGTGATACACCCTCGGGGGCTGGTGGGGGGGGGGGGTGGGGGTGGGGGGGGGGGGGGCGACGCACACTCGTGCCGGTACGAGGGCGCCGCCGCACGGCCCTGGTGTGCGCTCTGCCGTCGTTGTTGGTGACATGAGATGGATCCAGCCATTCCGCTTGCCTCCAAAAATATGTCGCTGGAGTCGCCTTTGGGCAACCGAAAAAAATGATAGAAATTACGGAACGTGTGCGAGGTATTGCTATAGCAGGTCATCAAGATTCAAATTGATATATTTTGATATGTAGTGTCACGCCATGGGTCCACAATTCCCCCTAATTTCATCCCTAGGACCGCCTATGCCCCAAAATACAATTGTGATCCATGCAGATGATATTGCATGAAATTAGCCACTGCAAAATAACGTTCAGGGGCACTAAGCACAATGCGCGTGTACGGAGTCAAACACATGCCCCCAAAATCCGTCCCTGGATTCGTCCTTGGGCAACCTCAAAAAAAATATATAGAACGCGTGCAAGGCATTGCTAAAACAGGTCACCAAGTTTCAAGTTGATATCTTTTGCTATTTAGTTACAAGTCATGGGCCCACAACTCCCCCTAATTTCATCCCTGGAGCCGTGCACAATATTGGGCAATGCGCATGCGTCCCACTGCATCCCTAGGACCGCCTATGCCACACAATTACAATTGTGTTCCATGCAGATGATATTACACGAGATAGTCCACCGCAAAATAACGTTTTGAGTTACTAAACACAATGTGTGTAAACACATCCCCCCCAATCCGTTCCTGTGTGGTAAACCAAAAATATTTATTAAAAAATCACACAAGGTTTGCAAAGGATAGCTAAGAAGGTTAATTGAGTTTGAATTTCTTATCTTTCAGATTTCCATGAAATATCAGTGGCCTAATATGCCTCCTAAAATTTGTCCCTGAAGGCGCCCATGCGCAATCCCCCCAAAAATGGGGAAAAAATGTTCAACATGTCTACAAAGAGCAGTAAGAAAAGCTTTGCAAGTCGCTCATAAAAGCTTTGCTCATATCTACAACGGTTAAAGAATGAAAACTGATTCACTTTGAAAGCCGAGTCACGCTGGAAACCAAAACATCCCCCCCCCAAAAAAAAAAGAAGTCTGAATCCGTCCCTGGTGGCCTGCTAATTTTGGAAATTGTGCCAAAATGTGGCCAATTAATATTTTGGAAAATCCAAAAGTTTGATCGCCGCACCTTCACTCGCTTGGGGGCAGGAGCGGAAAACCTTAACCCTCGCCAGGGTAGGGGGTGGATACCACCCTCCCCCTCGGTTTTTCTGGAATATATATTATATAATATATTATGTTATGGAGTAAGTGATGAGAATAACCCAAAAGCAGATGTATGGCAAAGCTTTCGGTATATTAATACCTTGATCACTGCACTGCGATGAAGAACGACAAAGACGTTTTTGTCGTTCTTCATCGCAGTGCAGTGATCAAGGTATTAATATACCGAAAGCTTTGCCATACATCTGCTTTTGGGTTATTCTCATCACTTACTCCATCTGTCATGGATAAAACACATGTTATATTATATTATATTATAATTATATATTATATTATATATAATAGTTTCTAATTGATTGCGATGAAACTTTCAGTACCCAACTTTTTTTGAAAACATTTGACACATAATCCCAAAAATTTGCATTTCTAACCCACATGACCCGTGACCTATGACCTGTTTCTCAAGGTCATGTCAGGCGCAACTGGCGTCCCGCAGATCGATGCTTGTAACTTGTGCAGTTTCCGAGTGTGTGTTGTTCAGGAGCATATGAAAAGGTGTTTCCAGGTGACAGTGGTGGTTTCCACTGAGATTGTGACCTCGATTTACCTTTTCAGAGGTCAACTGAGGTCATTGACCTCCGATGACCTCAAATGACTTTTTGGGATTCTGGCGGTTTCTAGGACAATTTGTGACGCTGATTTCGAATTTGGGATCCATTTTATATTTATTTAATTATATGTTCCATTAGGGTCATGCACATCCACAGGTCACCGAGGTCACTGACCTCAGATTACTTGACATGACCTTTTTAATTTGGCAGTTGTTAGGGCATTTTGTGACGCTGATTACGATTTTGGCACCTATTAAGCATTTTGGTATGATCATTCACGATTCTAGCTCGATAAAATTCAATGTATACGCATTTTCAATTTTTATGACTTTTGGGTCATTGACATGAACTCAGAGGTTACCTAATGACCCAATACCTTAACATCGGATATCAGCGGCTTTCTCTCGTCACAAGCAACACGCTCGTCTTTGCCTCGAAGCTCTAGCTCAATTAGGGGCGAAACGCTAAGGGGGGTCGTACCCCCCCCCTCCTACCCGAACACGTAGTGATTTTGCCCTACCCGGGCGAGGATTAAGGGCCGTTTTAGCCCCCCCCCCCCTGCCACTAATAGGGTTGATGGGATTGACACACTGGACGACTGAAGTCACTAATCGGCTAGATATTTCCGGGTTCACTGGAGAGCGCGATCGCGCGTTGATGCCATCACAGGCATATTGGAACGAGCATTTCCGAGTCATAGAGTACATACATGTAGTTAACACAATTACTCAAATGGGTCTAATCTCATTGCCTATCCGGTGATCTCGAACACAATCTCCCCGCTGGGTACCATTTCAGCCCGAACCGGGGTCTCGTAAGCGAGGTCAATTCCGTTGTAATTTCGCTTAAGTGATGTCATAGTCCCATTCCCATAGTCCTTGGAAAGAAACTAAAAATGTATTTTTAACAACTATATGATGAAACATTGCAAAGTGGATGTTACTGGATGTTAATTGAAATAAGATGATTTTGTTTGGCACTTGTAATTTAAAATGCCAAAACATAGTAAACTTCTGTCGTATATTGAGTCAGGGATTTATTAAATGATTATGTTTCTTGAATAACAACTCTTTGACAAACATGAAGCTTGCTGAGATAGCTTGGTGGCGGGCAAATGGCAAGCGCCAAAAAAGGATTCGAAACAACTTTTTCAACATCGTGATGGAGACATCCGACATTCGAATTATTGAGCTAAGTGTTGAACGGCTTTGATGAACTCCTTTACGGTTGGACTCGCTGAACGGGTGCTAACTGGTAGCAATTATCCACATTCGTATGCTGATATTACTAGCATGCATAGCATGTGCTGAAAATAGATGTTTGAAATTGACAAATAATTTCATATTTGAACCATGAAGACTTTGTCGCAAATTGAAATTGGCTTACAAGAAGCCTAACCAAATTATTCCTACAACGGATATACGAGGCTGGACTTGTGTTACTCATATATAGATAATATATGCGTTCCCACGCAAAAATCCGGTGATCATTGGAAAGTTGTAATTCTCAATGGAATTGTTTAACTATTTTTGGCAAATAAATTTTATCTGAGGCATGACATTGCATGCACTTTTGGAATCAGATGTCAAACAATCCATGGTCAGCAGAAACATTGCTAGCGTGTAAAGTGTTATACCAGAAACCTGGTGCCACCTCCTCCTCCCACACTCGCATGTCACCTAGTCAAAAACAAATACAAAATTGGCAGTGGGTTGCGGCTTCGCACTACTTTCATGTGTATGCCCTCACCCTCGCTGTATGCCCTCGCCCTAGCCCTTGCCCTACGGGGGTCCAAAAACGACCCCCCTGAGGTTTTTCTTGCATAACTTTTAGATATGCGGCGCATCTTGCTGAAGTTTTCAGTAGCTAAGTATACAACAATTATACGTATGCTGTAAAAATGTCATTGAAATTGGTTGAGAAATTGGAGAAATAATGATGTTTTGATGACGTCATGTTGGTGGAAAAACGATAAATGTTTGAAAAATCGTAGAAACAGAGTTTTGAAGCAAATTGCAAACGCCATTAAGCAAAGATATAAAATGTCATTTTCTTTCTAATGTCAATCTCGGATTTTCGAAATTTTGGGTTTTTGACCCCCAAAAGGAACAAAAAATGATCTGTTTTGTAAAAATCACCACAAAATCAAAATTTTCAAAGATGTAAAAAAAAAACGTAATATATGTGAGAGAACTGAGTATGGACAATACTTAAACCAAATTTCAAAGAAATATCTCTATTTTTGACTGAGTGATGGCTCCCTAAATGTAAGAAATTCATGACGTCATTTTTTAATAACTTTTGTAGCCTTTTTTACCAGATACGAATAAATAATTACCTTTTCTGTATTTCTGAGACAAAACTGGTCTAGGAACATGCCTTTTTATTTACATTTATCAATTTCTCATTTTGAGGTTTTCTGACAGAGCAAAATCGCTGTTCTGGACGTGGTCGATCGAGGTCATTCACTTGACCTGGAAGGTCACTCGTTGACCTGAAACCTAAAAATTGAACACCATTAGATTTAAAACATGACAGGCAACATGTTGGTTCTTACCGCGTTGCTCTATGTTGCTTGGTTTGGAAGTTAACAGGGGGTCTTTTTAGGACCCCACGTAGGGCGAAGGTGAAAAAAGCTCCCGTAGGGCGAGGGTTAGAGTGTAAAGAGTAATATCAGCACACGGATCTGGATAACTGCTACAGATATCAGCACTAGTTGAGCGTGCTAGTACTTGGTGATGAGAGTTCATATCCGGTGTCGAGAAGTTTCGTCAGCGAATTCAAAATGTAATCCTAAAATAGCCAGCGTGTCCAACATCGACAGTGGAGCCACAGTCCAAATTGACAACTGGTACAGCCTGTTCTGGCCAAATTGATTTAACCCGCGCCATGCCGGTGCTCGGCGCCAACTTCGCCGTGCCGGGGGTGTTTAGACCCCCCCCCCTCCAACTCGAAAACTAAAAAAGATAGAAAGACGCAGAAAAACGCGTTCGAAAGCTCTCGACAAGCACATTCGAAAGTACCTCAGATATGATTTTTTTCCTAAAGCCAATATTGAAGTCACCAGAGGTAATCAAAGGTCAAATTTTCTAGCTTTAGGACTCCGCTCCAGAAACCCCCAGATATCACAGGAACTATGATAGCTAGGAACAAACAGAAAACAGCAATGGAAAGCCATTGAAACATGCAATCGACAAAGTGTCCTAAGATTTTAGCGGTCTCGTCAAGACGCTTCGCCTCATATTAGTGTTGACCAGTTTAGGTAAACTTCAAAATTTGACCTCAGGTCAAGGTCAAGTGGTGATCCAAGTAGGTCATGTTGCAAATGGGAAGACGTACCTCGACGAGACAAACACATTGGTGTCGGTTTCACTTCTCTATCGGCATTATGTCGAGAGTTATTGACATACAACTTTTGGTGACCTGGGATGACCTCGGCTGACCCTGTAGGGGTCAGAAAACAAAAATGACACCTAGTTCATCAAGAATGGCCTATAATAACATGATCCAGATGTAATTAGACTGATATCTTGCGTATCCTTGGAATAGGAATCATTTGAATATTTCCCCATTGACATATAATGGGGATGTCACGAAATTGACCCGACCTTAGGTCGCTGATATAAAAAAAATCCAAGATAAACTAATTGTAGATACATATGACCTTATCAAATCCTGTAAGTGTAAAACCGATCATCCAAAAACTGTGACTGTGGTACGACCACAAGTTTTTTATGGAGGTGGGGTCACGTGACCTGGTCTGGTAGCCTGACCTGAGATGACCCGAGTTATTTTTTTAAACATAATGTGCGCAATTGATGCTCAAACAACTGTGCCAAAAACGGCGGTGCTGTGTGTAGCTTTTTTTCGCTATCCTCGAAAAACCTGAGGGGGTGTCTACCCCCCCCCCCCCCCCGGCACGGCGCGGGTTAATGTGTATAGCGAGTGATAAACCACACGGCTTGTATTTGAGTGATCCATTCATAATTGATCGGTTTTTGTGAGAGCGAGACAAACTGACTACATTCCTATGTTTGTTTTCGCTACTAGCAACTCGATTGTACATACATAAAAAGCCGTCGTGCTAACTGCATTAACTGACCGATTAACATGTAAGCACCTGGCAAAATACCACTCTATTATTTCACAAATAGCATCTGACCGGGTAGAATGGCCACAGAGAAGCGTCAATTAAAAAAACGAAGTCTTAGGAATCTTAAGAATCTCCATCAGAGAAAGGGTTAATATTGCATGACGGTTCCAACACCATTGCACATATGAACTGCATCTACATTACAGGTAGTCCGACGCGGTTTTCATTGTCCACTGCATCGTGGCCAGGCCGGTAAGATCGATCGGTGACCCGTGAATACAGTTAGTGGGTCATGTGACCGGTCTGCAGAGTGTGTCGCCGGTCGGCGGCCCGTTTTAACTGCAGTTGGCCCAATAAGCTGCCATTGCACGTGACTATGGTTGAGCTGCCTATAATAGAAGCTATCGATCCGTGTTGACGGAAATAGTTACGGAAGTGCAGTACATTGACTGGACGGTGTAAAGGGATGCTGAGCTCAATAACAATTTATCCAAACTCTTTATCGCTAGCGTATTGTAAAATGAATTAGAGAATGACTTGATCATGGCAGCCACAGTCGGTAGGAGGCTGCGAGAGCATGAGATTGTTTTGTCGGTTGGTGTGACCAGTACGACCTCCCTAGCTGCATTCAAAAATAGTTTCGGTAAGCACTGGAAGGGAAGCGACTTATTCTCTGCATTATTTAATACATTGATACATTGTAGTACAACACTCTTGTTCTTAGTGTGAATACTAAGTTAGATACTTGGGTGCTTAATTTAGGACTAATCCTTGCGAAACTTACATATTGCATTCATATCATGTTTATGAATGGGATCAATCACTAGCCCAGCCTCGATTGACCCCTATTCCTCCATAATGCACACTTCCTTTACGCCTTTATAGGTGTATTATAATCACCGTTAGAATCCTGTAGCAGCGGATGGCCGGGGCGCACCATCACCGCAGCCTGCGTAGGCGGCTGACAATCCACGCTGAAAACCCGCAGCACCGCTGTCGAGTCTGACAGACAGTTCGCCGCTCCATTGCGGTTCGTGCCCTGGGGCCATGTGGCCGCGCTGGCTGTCGGCGCATGTCGTGGTCGGCGAGTGATGGACAACAATGGTCCAGCATATAGTGGCGGCTGCGGGCCGGCTCCGGTCTCAACTGTGGCCTAATGCTACGGCCGGGACTCCGCACGACTCAACTGTTGCAATGCCACAGCGGCTTCGTTGGCGGTCATGGAGTGTAAGAGGGTCACTAGTTTGCCGGCTGTGGACATGTGAAGGCTAATGTGTGGAAATGAATTTGATTAATCGACCAGTCTATTCAGGTTATTGAAGATTATTTTGGGTGGCTCGAGGTAATTGTCAATGCTATATATGGCTGCAAAGCCTCTTAGATGTTGTCGATGGGTAACATGTTAATTAAGTGATGGATATCGTAATCAATCCAGTGGATTTGTATTACATTTGCTTGTCAAAAAATGGTAAAGGTGAATGGTCTTTAGAATAGTTTTGTTTTGCCAACGTTCTAAAAAATATGATCAAGAGAAACGGTTTCAGGATAATTACAGTATCTACAATACAAATGTTGTGTTTTCAACCACTGACGCGGGTAACCGCGTCAGTGGTTGAAAACACAACATTTGTATTGTAGATACTGTAATTATCCTGAAACCGTTTCTCTTGATCATATTTTTTGTTTACACATGACCAGAAATCATGCCACTCAATACCCGAAGGATCTCCGACTCGCCATACAACCGTCCATGTTTAAAGGCAGTGTGCCTACTGTTTTGGAATGTCAAAAATATTTTTCATACGGTAAGTAGCTGTTGGTTTGATTGTTGTATATGATGAAATTCACATCTGGAGCCCCTTTAGTTGAGTTTTCACTTATATTGTTTTTTGTTTATTTTTGTTTCGATATCTATAAAACGATCGCCACTATGGTGATGTTATGTAACACGGCGCACATAAGACAATACAATTACGGTCACATCATGCAAGATAGAAAGACGAGTTTTGCACAGCACGTTCTTGCCACTGTTAACTTTATTATGTGCAAGTTTCGTAGCTCTAAATTTATATCTTCCTAAAAAAATGGCCATCGGCCATCATCGAAACGGCCATCATCGAAAAACATGATTGCCGTCCAGTTTCTGTTCGGCTGCTGCTATCAGCGTGCACGAGCTGTTTTGTTGAATTGCTATTGGCCGGCGCTAACAATATACTAGCAGTGTAATCGATAGTTGCAGTGTTTCTAGTAGCGGAAGCCCTCTGGAGTCTACCCGATAACT
This sequence comes from Chirona hameri, assembly GCA_036785665.1. Taxonomy (NCBI): domain Eukaryota; kingdom Metazoa; phylum Arthropoda; class Thecostraca; order Balanomorpha; family Balanidae; genus Chirona; species Chirona hameri. The sequence goes on along the minus strand of JAXIVJ010009563.1, from coordinate 21,470 downwards.
TTTTGCTCCCAAGCAAATTCCTGGAGTCTTTGAATATCTCAGCAACTAGGGTGAATCTGGAGAAATGAAGTAATGGTTCAATTCAGAAAATTGTGTTCTATAGACCAGTGTCAACAACCCCAACTAAGCGATGTGAGTAGGCACACTCCCTTTACAGTCACCCTACGCGATGTATGCCAGCGGCACCGCAGTCGCCAGCCAGTCACCGGCAACAGTCAGCTGTTTAGTCAGCTGACTGCTGGAGTCTGACATCCGGTTAGTTAAGTCTAACCGTCCGGTGATGATGTCATCTCCAGGTTGATTTGTTTCCGCTCTGTCAGTTTGTTGACATGAAGCATACTATGAGCTCAAAGCATTCCGAGGATGCATGTTCAATTGTCTTAACTGTCGGAAATGCACAAAGCTTTAAGGTGATAACAAGGTGTGTCCGGGATGTTTGTTTAGTCCGTCGCCGCTTGTGCTAAGTGACTTGCATATTCAGCTGTCAAATTAACATTGTAACTGGTCAGAGGCCAATTTCACAAAGCAAAAACGTTTGTAATTACAAAGAATTTCTTTGTTATTACAAATAATTGTTACACATGTGTGTAGTTTGGATTTCACAAAGCCCCAGGGCAGTAAATCTCAATTTACTCTTTACAAACTAGTTTACAAAGATATTGTTTGTAAAAATGTCTACAATTGCACATGTCCTATTTCTCTAAGGTTGACGGAAGTGAGGAAAAGTTTGCAATTACAAACTTGTAATTCCAGTGGGTCAACGTCAAGGGTTCTGAATTTCAGAAACTGCATTGATAGTTGACGTTGTTTGACTGTTCAGGTTATTTTCTTGGTGAGGTTGTTACATTGCCGAGGTTGTTAGGGTAATGGTTTAGTTATACATAGGTATATCTGCCAAAAAAAAGTTATTTCCCCGAGAGATTCGAACAGGGATCTCTTGCTTTGAAGTCCAGTCACAGTGCATCTTACCGATTGCGCTATGATGTGAGGGGCGCCTCCGCACGGAGAAACCGCATGGCGATAGAATTGCAGCGGTCAACGGTATCTTGTGCAATGTGCAGTGAACCTTCACCCTTTACGATGTAGGAAATCGACTAGGTTAGGTGAAAAAATGGGCGATAAATTAAACGATCTTTCTTTTGAGAGTAGTTCTGTTGTTATGCTCCGCCACCCGGTAAATGGCCAAATTCTGTTTACTCTAATTGCTTACCAAGATGTATTTTTACGATCAGAGTTTGCATTCCGATGAAATGTGAATTAAAAGATAATTCTCCCTATAACTAATTTTATTTTGAATAAAAAAAAACGCAATGTAAATATTTGTTATAATTAATAAACTAAAAAACATGACCTTTTCCTCGAAAATGTGAAAATCCAATGTTATCCAAATGTTATTATTATGTTGTAATATTTCGGCCACAGGCCTTTATCAAACAGTTTGATAAAGGCCTGTGGCCGAAATATTACAACATAATAATAACATTTGGATAACATTGGATTTTCACATTTTCGAGGAAAAGGTCATGTTTTTTAGTTTATTAATTATATCAAATATGTTCCTCGCACAAGCACTAAACTCTATAAATATTTGTTAGATAAATTTGTTAACAATCAAAGTATTTGTCATTAGCACCAAGTTTAATACAAACGTTCTTGATTTCAAGGTTTCTGCTGTACTAACATTTGTGTTTACAATTTTCTTTACAATCGGTAATTCAGAAGTTTTGACCACATGCAATGCAACATGTATGTATACAATGGATTTCAACGTCATGTGTATGGTGGCCACGGTGTCTCATACGGCGTAGTGAACCACTCCGGATCGATGGAGAGCGGACACTACACGGCCTTCTGTAGATGCGTCAACTCGGGCCGCTGCCACAAGTTCGACGACCAAGAGGTACACCAGCTGAACAGCAGTGCCGTGCAGAGCCCGGCCGGCTACATCCTCTTTTACTCGGCCATCGACGGCCGGGCTTTAGGCTTTAGCGAGCGGCGTGTCTGCCTCTGATACATGTGATACATGTTTTCAGGGACCCATTATGGTTTATCGTGTGTGTGTATGTCATATGTGTATGTGCATGTGTATGTGCTTTCTATTCTACCGCAATGAATATACCCTTCCTCAGATGTAAAAAATTCAGAGGTGGTGAATGTCTGTGAAATGTCTTTTTGTGAGGTTTGCAATATTTACCTACCTTTGTAATCGCAAACATGTGTAATTATTAACTTATTTGTGAAATTGGCTTCTGGTTGTAAAAAGATTAACTGTGCGCCTTCAGGAAACTGTAGTCCATCGTCTGAAGGTTATTAAACTACAAACAACCAAATAAACTACAAATAACCAAATAAACTACAAATAACCCAATAACAGACAGAATAGCAATGATTACTTCCAGGCCTGGGAATGGCTTTCAGTTAACTCTGAGACTACACGAGAAAAAAAAATAACAATGAAATTCACTCAAAATTGTATACATATGTACAGTCTCACCCTTATGTCATCATGCCCGGCCCGAGCCGTCCTGCTATCTCACTTACGCTGTTTACAGTCGAGCCCTGTTCGCTCGGCTGTCGGGCGTCCGACTCGTGCTGGAAAACCAAACTTCGCCGGTGTTATATCTGCTATCATGGTGCTCTATTAGTTGTCCCCGAGACGGATAAAGAGGTATGAGAGGCACAAGCTTGATCGATGGCTCTTCTTGGGTAAATCTAGCTAAACGTCACTGAAAATGCTCACACGTATACCTTTTTTGGTACGCCTTGTATTGAGAACCAATATTATTTATGTATTAAGGTTTCACAGGAAGCCTATGTGTGTATTTGAATGCATATGCAATGATCTATTACCATGAATGTGCGTGTTCCTGGCGTGTAACCTGAATCTCGAGTAAAAGGGTTGAAGTAGCTTGAGTGTTGAAGTAGCTTGGAACGGCTGTAACGGTTTCGTGACGTCACGCTAGCATGAGACACCGTGACCACCATACACTCACAGAAGTTCTGTAATAACCGGGTCGGATAGAAAATTCACCCCTCACCGGAAAAGTTACGGAAGAAGAAGCATTTGACAATGAACGTATTGAACGTGGGTGGTTGGGGGTGGGTTTAGACGAGCCGATGCCCCCCTCCCCCCGGAAGAAAAACTGGATAGTCTCTATTGTAGTTATCTGAAGACATGATTATATGAATAGAATAATGCACGTATGCAAAAAGGGTCATCATACATTCCAAACCTGTGAGAGAGATCCCAGCTGCAAAGGAGTCACCTATTAAAACTGTGCAAGCTTAAAGGGAGTGTGCCTTCTGTTTTGGAATGTCAAAAATATTTTAAACCCGCGCCGTACCGGTGCTCGGCGCCACCTTCGCCGTGCCGGGGGGGGGGGGGGGGGGCGTTTCGATGCCCTCTAACTCGGCTCCTATGTGACATAGACAAAAACCGAGAACACCTTTCGAAAGCTCGTCAAAATGCATTTGGAAATTATTTCGTAAATTGTTTTATCAGATCAATATTGAGGTCACCAGAGGTCATCGAAGGTCAGATTTGCCCGTTTCAGGACTTTGCTCCAGAAACCCCCAAATATCTCGGGAACTATGATAGCTAGGAACAAACGAAAAACACAATCGAAAGCTCTTGAACAAAGTAATCGCCAAATGTTGCTCGAATTTTAGCTCAGGTCAATATGTGAGGCTGCAGAGGTCATCAAATGTCAAAAAGGCTATTATACCAAAACTGTTTTTCACAAATAACTTTTTACCTAATAAAGTAAAGGCAATAATTTTTGACATCATGTTTTTCTCGTCAAGGCGCTTCGAATAATATTCATAATGACCAGGTTAGGTCAACTTAGATATTTGACCTCAGGTCAAGGTCATGTGGTGACCCAGTTAGGTCATGTTGCACATTGGGAGACGTTCCTCGACGAGACAAACACATTGGTGCAGGTTTCACATATTTATCTTCATTTTGTCGAGAGTTATTGACAACAAAGTGTTGGTGACCTCGGATGACCTCATCTGACCCTGTAGGAGTCCCCGAACATAAATTTCATCTGGGACTTCTAGAATGGCCTATGATAACATGATCCATAACGAATTGGGCTTATATAATGCGTATCCTCAGAATAGGAAGCATTTGAATATTTCCCCATTGACTTATAATGGGGAGGTCACGAAATTGACCCGACCTTAGGTCACTGATACCAAAAATCCGAGATCAACGAATTGTAGGTACCATTGTCCTTATGAAATAATGTAAGTACGAAATCGATCGGCCAAAAACTGTGGCTGTGGTACGACCACAAGCTTTTTTTGGAGGAGGGGGTCACCTGACCTGGCCTGGTGACCTGACCTGAGATGACCTGAGGTCAAAAATTTCACAATATGTGGGTCATTGATGCCCCAACAGCTGTACCAAACACCGTGGCGCAGCGCTCCGCCGTTTTTTTGCTATCCTCGAAAACCATTAAGAAGGGGGGCGTCTGAACGCCCCCCCCCCCCCCCCGGCACGGCGCGGGTTAATAAGGTAAGTAGCTATTGGTTTGATTGTCGGATACGATGAAATTCACATCTGGAGCCCCTTTAGTTGAATTTTCACTTATATTGTTATTTGCATATTACTTGTTTCGATATCTATTAACACGCGCCCTGGAGGGCCTCTGATAATTACACGCCCTGGAGGGGGGGGGGGATTTCGCCCCCCCCCCCCTATGATCTCGAAAACCACGAAACGTAGCGACAAGCGGGAAACGACGTTAGATAGCTCGAGACAAGCTCTTTCGAAAGTATTTCTTTATTTTTTTCAGGTCAATATTGAGGTCACCAGAGGTCATCAAGGGTCAGATTTTCAAGCTTTCAAGACTTCGGTTCGAACACCCCCAAATATCTCGGGAACTATGATAGTTAGCAGCAAACGGAAAAAAGCAATCGAAAGTCATTGAAAAATGATATCGACGTAGGTGTCCTCAGATTTGAGCTCAGGTCAATAGTTTAGGCTGCAGAGGTCATCGAATGTCAAAAAGGTGATTTTGTTTTCAAAACTGTTTTCCCCAAATAACCTTTTACCAAATAAAGATAAAGCAATAATGTTTACGCCATCGCGTGTGTCTTGTCAAGGCGCTTCGAATCATATTCATGGTGACCGGGTTAGGTCAACTGAGAAATTTGACCTCAGGTCAAGGTCAAGTGGTGACCCAAGTTGGTCATGTTGCATATTGGGAGACGTGTCTCGAAGAGACAAACATATTGGCACCGTTGTCTCTTCTCTATCTGCATTATGTCGATAGTTATTGATAAAACCGTGTTGGCGGTCACAAAATTGACCTGACCTTAGGTCACCGATATTAGAAATCCGAGATAAAGAAATTGTTGGTATCTATGACCTTATGAAGTCCTGCAAGATTGAAACCGATCGGCGTAAAACTGTGGCTGTGGTACTACTGCAAACGTTTTGGAGTTGAGGTCATCACGTGACCTGGTCTGGTGACCTGACCTGAGATGACCTGAGGCCAAGAATTTTACATAATGCGAGAAGTTCATTTTTAAACAGGTATGCAAAAAACGGCGGCGCTGCGCGTCGCCGTTTTTGCGCTATCCTCGAAAAACCGGAGGGGTGGGCGGATTTCGCCCCCCCTCCAGGGCGCGTGTTAAACGATCGCCACTATAGTGATGTTATCGATCAATCAATCAATGTGTGTGATATATGCCTTTGCAACGGCGTAAAACGGCGCACATGAGACAATACAATTACGGTCACATCATGCAAGATAGAGGGACAAGTTTTGTACAGCATGTTCTTGCCACTGTGAACTTTATGATGTGCAAGTTCGTAGCTCTAAATGGATATGTTCGTCGAAAATGGACATCAAGCGTTGCGATCAGGGGGACAGACGGTACTGTGCGGCTGCACTGCTATCAGCGCGCACGAGCTGTTTTGTCGAATTGCTATTGGCCGGTGCTAACGATATGCTGGCAGTTTAATCGATAGTTGCAGTGTTTCTAGTAGCGGAAGCCCTCTGGAGTCTATTCGATATCTGTTTTGCTCCCAGCAAGTTCCTGGAGTCTTTGGAATATCTCAGCAACTAGGGTGAATCTGGAGAAATTAGGTAATGGTTCAATTCAGAAAATTGTGTTCTATAGACCAGTGTCAATAACCCCAAATAAGCAATGTGAGTAGGCACACTCCCTTTAAGTCAGTAAATCAATGCGGTTCTTGAATGTGTAATGTACACGCTGCATTGTTCGTTGCCTTTTCACTCCATGCTAGAAAATGGTAAAAGTATTCAGGTGCGCAATTTAGGTAATAGTTTAGTCAATCATCATTAAGAGTCTGCCCATGCAAGGAAGAAACCGATGCACTGAAACAATTGTTGAAATTTGGAGTTAAAAATGTCTTGAAGTTTTATAATATAATACTGCACTTTGTATTATGTGGGTCCACTGTGTTGGCTGTAGAAATACGACATTTGGAGGTCGACTGTGCCGGACGATAGGATAAATTGACTGGAGGTCTCGTTTTAATATCGTTTTGACATTGTGGTGGGCTCTTTTTATTGCGGAGGCCCTCGGTCTCCGGTCAGCTCTTACAGATTTAATTCAGCCAGACCAGACTCAGCAAGCATTCTACAGCGCTGCAATAAGAAGTGGTCTAAAGAGTCAAAAACCGGATAATTAAAGGGATATTGCCACCTCGCAGGCCGATATGGAGTTTTTGGTGTGCATCGGTAGATTAACGTGTCCGATTTCACCTGCAAAATTTGGTTCCCGAAACTCCCCGCATTAGATTAAAAAATGCATTTGCACCACCCATGCTTGCCAAGCATTCGAAAAAATGGAATCGCCTCATCACTATGTAGAATCACTTCTTTGCGGACTATGATTTGCTTTTGAATATTGCAAACTCAACATCACCATTCCGTCAGTGCACTTTACAATTAAAATGCGTACACAGTTAATTATATTTTCAACAACCATAGCCTCTTCATAATAAAACATGAATAAAACAGCAAGAATGGCTATGCCTCGACTTTGGGGCCATATGAGATTTGTGACCAATACCTTATAACACAGGTAGACTTTTCAAGGTCAAGTCTCGGCGAATTTGGACGCTTCAGCCTTGGGTGGGCGCCAATTTCACAGCCAAACTGGATGAGAGCGGCCATCATGAATCTAGTACTGAGCACGGCTGGGACCAACGTTTTGGAGTCAGAAATAATACACAATGTCGATACCCTGCTTTAGGTGCTGCAGGAGCAAGTTTGAGCTTGAGCATACACGATTGTTGATCCCCACCATTCATTTAAGTTCCTTTTTAGAAATCCTCTGGAGGTGGCAATATCCCTTTAAGCAAATTAAACTCAGGATATATCCACTACCAAAATACGCCATTACATAAGACCAGTAAGATGCCGTAGTTGGCGATGAACGAGCGAGCGCGAAATAAATGTATGGTGAATTTCAACCCGATCGGGCAAGTAGTTCCTGAGATACAAAAAAGGTGCGCACGTGCGTACGTGCAGAGGCACCCCATCCATGACTTATGGGTATAGGCGGCGGCGGAGGGGTCCCTAACCACACACCAAATTTGAACACAATCGGCTCAGCCGTTCCTGAGATATATAATAGGGGTGTGCACGTGCGCACGTGCAGAGGCACCCCATCCCTGACTTGTGGGAAACTGGCGGTTGTGAGGTCCCTAACCACACACCAAATGTGAACACAATCGGCTCAGCCATTCCTGAGATATAGAATAGGGGTGAATACGTGCGTACGTGCAGAGGCACTTCACCCCTGACTTGTGGAAAGGCAACGGCTGAGAGGTCCCTAACCACACACCAAATTAGAACGCAATCGGTTCAGCCGTTCCTGAGATATAAAATAGGATGTGCACGTATGCACGTGCAGAGGCACACCACCCCTGACTTGTGGAAAATTGGCGGCTGAGGGGTCCCTAACCACACACCAAATTTGCACCCAATCAGCTCAGCCGTTGCAGAGTTTTTGCGAGAAAACACTTTTCAACACCCCTCACGCGGCACGCGGCACGCGCAGTGGTAGTCACCCACATGAGTAGGCACCGGTCTCAAACAGGGTAGGTTGGATGGGGCTGCTCAGAAAAGAAGGCAGCTTGTCAATCGAACGTGTGGTTGCAGAGATATGAGCTTCTCAAAAGCGTCGCCACGGGTCGGGTCGGGTCGGGTCGGGCCGGGCCGGGCCGGGTCGCTTATATTCAGATTTTCCCCATATACCACGGAAAGATGAGCGAGCGCTTCGCGCTCGCTCGTAATGATGTGTTCACGCAAACATATCCATAAACACGTTTTGGCATACTATCACCGCGTACAGCGCAGCGCTTCGTCCTTTACTTGAAAGCCAGCATACTTTGTGCTGAAAACACGCCTGTCCTTTGCCGCGCAAAGCTATTAGCCTGGTGTAGCACTGAACACTGAACACTGAACACTGAGCACTGAAAAGCTTGGGTGATAAGCTGCACCTTCCACCTTTGTTGTTCATGGCTTCAGAGATGCTGCCGACATCGCTTTAGAGAGATCAGCGGCTTGTTTTGGATGGTTTATTCGGATGTGAGCTGCACTTCCACAGTCCTTTGCTGGCAAGCATTGTCGTTATTATCGATAATGTTCATATACAATATTATAATGTGTTTATCTAAAGCTTTTTAAATATTCCTCCAATGTAAATGATATTTGCAATTTTTTTTAATTTTTTTTTTTACTCTGACATAATGTGTAGTTTAATACCAATGTACTACACGTGTGGGTGTGTCAGAACCATTGTGACGTTAAAGGCGTTGATACCTAACCTTGTGTGCCTGCCACATCTTAAGATTTTGAAAAGCATAAGACTATCAATAAAACCACTGGTTTTATCAATAAAACCACTGGTTACCACATACGGTGTCCATGTGGTTAAAACCACATGGACACCGCACGAACTTCAGTTTATATTAACTGCGTAACTACTTGCTGTCAAATTTTATCACTTTGGTATACAAACTAGTGAAATTACTGATCTGATAACATTGGACGACTCACAATACATGTCGTGGTCAGCGCGAACAGAACTTGATTTAAAGCGGAGGTGCCATTCGAAATAGTTTGTGTCTCTGCGAGATAAACGGGATTCTTACGCATCACATTTTAACGCGCGTAATGGAAAAACAATGTTGGCTGAAACGAAATAGATTGTTGAGCTTCGATTTGTCTTAAGCTGCGGTGGATCGCGTATGGAATATCGTAGTAGAAAGCTATGTACAATGCCAACCGTGTTAAACTGTACTAGCAATGCCCTTATCACAACGTGGATCGGAACAATTTCAGTTTTAGAAGTGCAATAAGTCACTGATTGGCCTCCTAAATACCAACAGAAGTCAAAAGCTTTTCAGTTCAGCCAGCAGGCCTTATACTTGAAATATAAACTAACAAAAATAAATGAGAAACCAACCAATGTAGCAGCGAATAAGTACGGCCTCGAAACAGCAGCGTGCCCCCGACTCCGAATTCCCTATGATGGCCGTCCAGTATCGGTGGGATGCGCCAGTTCCGGAGATCATGGACTATGTAATCAGATACAACGTGGACATGACTCGTGTTGCCATGGAAACGGTGGATGCGTCCTGAGTCCATCCGACGCGCTGGACCATGAAGTTTGGGCGTTATTCAAGATCGCAATGCTTATGATTTGCCCACACTGCGAAGCGAGTTAATGTCGCTTCAGCACTTAGCTTTGATATGTACAACCTCTGCTATGGTCGGTGACATCAGCCAATAGGTCAACATGTCAGGGTAGATGACATCAGAGACTGCACTGGCTGTGTGCAGACTTTTTTGCACTTGTACCTAACTTTCGCCAACAGAGTGGACACTGGATGCCTTTTATTTACCCGGCATTGACTGGGGTCCTCAGCCGAATGGGCGGGGCGTTAAACGCCCCACCCCCGGTTATCTTCCGAACCAATGATCGCAGCGAGACACGCAAGGCGGCATTCGAAAGCTCGCAATGAGATAAATCTCAATCATGCTCAGAAATTTCAAAGTAAGGTCAAATGTCAGGTCACGGTCAGGTCAAAGGTCAAAATCGACGTATTTTAGTTTATAGGCCATACTTTCCAGAAAAAGCCATTGATTACGACCATGATCACCCAAAGTACTCTAAAGTGAGATTGTTGGCAAAGGTCAAGGTCAAGGTCAGGTCACAGAAATTCACTATGCGCAAAATATCTAAGAAAGTCATGCAACACATGGTGTATGGGTTATTTGCCACGTAGGATTCGATAGTGATAGTCATTGTACCAACTGAATTCATTTACGTGAAGTTATTGTCAAGTTCAGGTCAAATTCAGGTCACTGAAGGTCAAAATATGACATTGATAAATATACATATATTTGGCATGTTTATGGACCAGTTTTCTCTCAGGGATACAGTGCTGGCATTCATTTGTCTGTATCTGGTTAATTAATAAAAGCCAAAAAACGTAATTTAAAATATGACGTCATGACCCATACCTTAGATGTCATACGTCAGTCAAAAATGGAGATATCTGTTTGAAATTTGGTATAGTAGTTGCCTAGGTTCTCTGACATGTCTCCCGGTTTTGTGTATATTTTAGAAAATTTTGATTTTGCTAGAATTACATCCCCCCAAAAAAACAACAACACGTTTTTCAGTTTTGGGGGGTCAAAAACAAAACAAAAATCCGAGATAGCTGGTGCTGGTGGAGATATCCCTTGCAATTTGCCATCTTTTGGCGTTTTTCGATTGCATTTTGCTTCAAATGTGACATTTGTACGGTTTGGTAAATTTTAGCTGATTTTGGTGTAAAACTCGTGTGTAGTGACGTCACTAAATTCGCTATAACTCTAGCACAAAAAGTCGACAAAATGTATTCATTTTTTCACAAAAGACGTAACCATGATTTATAAGAAGGTACCCGAACTTTTACGTTGATAGCGCTATTAGTTTTTCAGCTATTGTGAAAATTAATCAGGGGAGAGGGGCGTTAAACGCCCCCCCCCCCCAATCAATGGCGGGTTAACCCGCGCGGCGCTAGGGTCTCCAGCCGAACGCGCGGTGCTGGGGGGGATAAATTTTACCCCCTCCCCCCTCGTATATTCCAAACCAATGACCGCATCGAGACGTGCAAGGTGGCGATCGAAAGCTCTCAAGGAGACAAATATATTACAGACCCGAAATTGTTAAAAATAAGGTCACCTGTCAGGTCAGATCAGGTCAAAGGGTCAAACTTAAGGTATTCTAGTTTTTGGGCCCTACTTTCCATCCAAAGCCTTAGCCAGCGACCATTATCGCACAAGGTGCTCTCAAAGGTATAATGCATATCCCGTTTAAGTGAAAGTGAAATTGTAAGCAAAGGTCAAGGTCATGGTCAGGTCACAAAAGGTCACAGTTCTACGAAAGCCATACGACACATGTTGTATCGGTTATTTTACACGTATAATTCGATAGTAGCGACCATTTCCATAACCTGACCCCATATAATGGCCCTAAGGTCAAGGTCGGTTCACAAAAAGGTCAAAAGTTAAAATTGATTAATATAAATAAAAAAGGCATGCGTCTAGACTAGCTTTGTCTCAGAAATACAGCGGTGGCATTTATTTGTCTGTATCTGGTCACTAAAAGCCAAAAACGTATTTTCAAAAAATTACGTCATGAGTTACTTATACTTAGGGAGCCATAAGTCAGTCAAAAATAAAGATATTGCTTTGAAATTTGGTTTGGATATCGTCCAACTTGGTTCTCTAATATAGTTTCCGGTTTTTTAATATCTTTTTTTTAATACTTTTGTGGAAATTTTCCCCCATTTGTTTTGTTTGGGGGGGTCAAAAATCCAAAATTTTGCAAATCCGAGATAGCCATTTGGAAGAGGATGTTATTACCTTCCTTTTGACGTTTTTATTTTGCGATTTGCATCAAAACTTTGTGTTTTACGATTTTACAAACATTTGACGTTTTTCCACCAAAAATGGCATAACATGTCACTAAAACGTTATTGTCTGCCAAACGACTTGACCAATTTGAACAAAATTTAGTGAAAAGACGTAGAATTGATGCTGCATAAGGTGCCGAAAGTTTTACTTTGATAACTCTCATCGTTTTCAAGTTATTGAGAAAATCCAGGAGGGGAGTAAAATTTACCCCCCCCCCCCCAGCGCCGCGCCGCGCGGGTTAAGTGAAAGGGTAGAAAGGGCATGTAGTAATGATGTTGAACATACTGATGATTTGGTTAAATAACTCCAAATGAATGTATGGGAAGCGAGATAGCATGTTTGCCCTGGTGCGTCACTTATAAATATACTTCTTGTGACAAATATACTGACAAATATACTTCTTGTGAACATTTCCAGCTTTTCTACCTTCGCAATGCACAATGGAGTCATCCAAGTACTCGTTAACATTGAACAATATCAAAACAATCGCATTGCTCAACATGTCGACGCTACAGTTCAACCTACAAAATACATTCAATGCTTTCAAATAAGATCGGCACACCAAAGCATCTAATTATACACTGATTAAGTCGCGTCTGAGGGCTGCTTCTTGTTTGCTTTGTTTTTCAGCGCCTTACCAAAACTGGAACAAACTTTTTATAACCAGAGAGCTTCGTTGTCATATTGAAACAAACTTGCTATTATCTAGTTAGCATCTTTTATGGTTGAAGAGAATGTGTTGGTACATGCATACCTACCTATCTTATGACGTAGCCGTTGCCACGGCGATGAAAAGATGTATTAAATACTGTCCAAAATATTGATGCAATACTCATGCATTTTAAGTGTTATTCAGGTGCATATGCAAAGTATATGGAAGTATTTGCAGAATTTCCCATCTACTCGGCAGCCCAATTAGCTAATTGCTACTCGTAGTCCACCGCCCTATTAGCCTGCCAAGGAACTGTAGTAGTGTGATTGGATGATAGCTATTAGGATTTGTTTTCGCTATTGAATAGCAATCTACTCGATAGGTAGTGTTTTGGTGCTTTGAAGGGTGACAATTCCACATCAATCGATAGCTGATGGGCTGTGCCTCAGTAGGTACAGAGCAGCATCGCAACCCAGCATGCTACCTTCAAGCTAGGCTGTACCGCAGTACAGGGAAGTATTGCGGCGTAATCTGCTGCCTTCAAATTAGGCTGTACCGCAGTACAGGGAAGTATTGCGGCGTAATCTGCTGCCTTCAAGTTAGGCTGTACCGCAGTACAGGGAGTACAGGGAAGTATTGCGGCGTAGTCTGATAGCTCCTCCAGATCCACAGGGCCCATTTATGAGCGGACAAGTAGTTCTGCCCCTTGCTGCTTTCAAACCATTTGCACTGTTACTAGTTGTTTGGTACAGTTTGGTTCATATGTATACAGTTATTATTATCATATGTGGGGGAGACCGGGGCTAAATGCATCACGGGTTGGATGCATCAGAGCTTATAACTAAAACACTACCAATGATATGGAAATGCCAGTGGGTCTACAAGAAATGCGCATACGCATACCTTTTGCAACGGCGAAACGAGCGCTGTTAGAAACTGGCTGATCTGGCAGACGCTGAAAGAGTGATTTTTGAAGAAGAAAGTTAATATTTGCCAATAAATACAAAATCTAGTGGACTCTTTGCAACTTCAGGTGTGGTGAAACGGACTTAATATTATCGTAGCATATACTTCTGGCGATAAAACGATAGGATATCCTGTCTGAAGTGCTTAAACTTCCACCATTTTATGCGCTCAGAACAAATCAAAGTGGGTATGGGGCAAGTTGAATCTTTTGTAAAGGGGCAGGCTGCAACGTTAGGTTAGTATGACATAAATAACGAAGATTTAATTAATAGCGTGGAATATCTAGTAAAATATATAATATGGTGGTTAAGTATAATATACTAGGGAATATAATTGATATATAATACATTGACCAATAACAAAAGTTTTTCAATATGCCTCGTTTTTGCCATTCATTGTATACGTTCCAGGGGGTAGATTCAACCAGCCCCGGTAGCGGGGTTAAATGCATCACTTGCAGAGCTGTCTTAAAATTGTCGCTGTACCTATTTGTACTTCGTTAGAATACAAATTAATATGTATGTTGGTGGGGAAAAGACACACTTTTCATACAGAAGTGTCCGATTTCAAATATCTTCCATGAGTCGACGGCTAGGAAGGTAAATGCACAAATTGATGCATCCCATGATGCACCCCGGTCTTCCCTACTATTGAGCGCTGACTGCCACCGGTCATCGTGATTTACTATCCGAGGCTAATGTATATGAAAAACTACCTTCATTTCAATATTTGTCATCATACCGAGATGTGTAACCAGGAAAAGGGGTTACCTGAGACTTGGCTCCACTCACGGTCTAGTTCTAATATAAAAATTTCGTTTTCCACGATCTAAAATTAAAATTATCACGCCGCTTCGCGCCGTCACATCGGTGGCCATCATCATAACGAAGCCATCGTCATCGTATTTGGTTCCTCGTAACGCTCAATTTAATTTATAGCATTTTAAGCTTCATATCCAATACATGGTCCACCGCCTATATTTCTGGGTTTTATCAGAAAAAAACGTTAAGAAAATTCGCGCCGCTTGACGGCGCTAAATAACAAGTACCTACTATAACATGAAAATCCACATGAAAAATGCTGTAAAGGTTTAAATACACGCAAAAAATGGGGGGTACATTTTTGTCGTCATTACAGCCGACCCCCCCCCCCCCCCCCCCCCCCACACTCAAAAATTATCGGCGACGCCACTGTACCTATACCTATACTGTTGCCTATACCTGACAACATGTAAACGGAGATCAAATGCACTTCTGCCTGACGACCGCGCCGTAACGAGAATAAACTATATGTTTGAAATGGTGCGCACCGAGGCTAAGCGCATCACACACTGCGATCGCTTCGATTATTGTCGCGGCCCAGCATCCCATTGAGGGAGGTGCCAACCTCCCCCGGTGGTATAATGGACTCGCCCAGCAGCTATGACGTCATCTCTAATTCCGAGTGAGAATGATCATTATACTTCGGGAATTTGCGAACCGGCCCGACCCGGCCATCAGGGGCGCAGCCAGGGGGGGGGGGGCAAGGGGGGAAATTGCCCCCCCCCCCCTTACGGGTCACAGGGGGCCCCGCCGAGATTGGCCCAGATACCATTTGCATTAGCTAAATGGCTTTCAAAAAGTCACAGAGGAGCCCTCAAACCAGGAAAGGGTCACTCTGGCAGGGGTGAAACTTTGTATTCTTTTGAGGATGCACTTGCACCCCCAATGTTGAATTGTGTATCCCCAATGCTCCTTTTGCATCCCCAATGTGTATTTGATAAGGAGGCCCCTTTAGAAAAAGAGGTCCCTACGGTAGGATAGGAGGCCCTTCTGTGCTTGAAGGAGGCCCCTCTGTGCTTAAAGGAGGACCCTGTGCTTAAAGGAGGCCCAGTGCTTAAAGGCGGCACCCTGTGCTTCAAGGAGGCCCTCTGCTTAAAGGAGGCCCCCTGTGCTCGAAGGAGGCCCCTCTGTGCTTGAAGGAGGCCCCTCTGCGCTTGAAGGAAGCCTCTCTGCGCTTAGAGGAGCACCCTGTGCTTGATGGAGGCCCCTATGTGCTTAAATGAGGTGCCTGTGCTTGAAGGAGGCCCCTCTGTGCTTGGAGGAGGCCCCCTGTGCTTAAAGGAGGCCCATATGTGCTTAAAGGCGGCCCCTGTGCTTGAAGGAGGCCAATCTGTGCTTGAAGGAGGCCCCTATGTGCTTGAAGGAGGCCTCTCTGCGCTTAAAGGAGCCCCCTGTGCTTGATGGAGGCCCCTATGTGCTTAAATGAGGTGCCTGTGCTTGAAGGAGGCCCCTCTGTGCTTGAAGGGGGCCCTCTGCGCTTAAAGAAGGCCCCATGTGCTTAAAGGATGCCCCTCTGTGCTTAAAGAAGGCCCCTCTGTTCTTAAATAAGGCCCCCTGTGCTTGCAGGAGGCCCCTCAATTCTTAAAGGATGCCATCCTGTGCTTAAAGGAGGCCCCCTGTGCTTGAAGGAGGCCCCCTATGCTTGAAAGAGGGCCCTCTGTGCTTGAGGGAAGCCCCGCTGTGCTTAAAGGAGGCCCATCTTTGCTTAAAGGAGACCATCTGTGCTTAACACGCGCCCTGGAGGGCCTCTGATAATTACACGCCCTGGAGGGGGTGCGGATTTCGTCCCCCTATTATCTAAAAAAAAAACGCAACGTAATGACAAGAAAAAAACGGTGTTAGATAGCTCGAGACAAGCTCTATCGAAAGTATATCGATCTTTTTAGGTCAGGTCAATATTGAGGTCACCAGAGGTCATCGAAAGTCAGATTTTCCAGTTTTAGTACTTCACTTCGAACACCCCAAAATATATCGGAAACTATGATAGCTAAGAACAAACGGAGAAAGCAATCGACAGCTCCTGCAAACTGCAATCACGGCAGTCGAACAGGAGAGTTCGGCAAAAAGCACACTTATAGTGCGTTTAACGTTAAGAAATTCTTCAAAGTCGTAAATCATTCAAGCTTTCTATTTGTCCTTGCGTAGATTTATTCCAGAGTCTAACTATTCAGACTTCAGCAATTTGGGCGCATTTATAATAGCCATACTAGTTAAATAATTTAATTGGCATGTGTCTGTATATTTTTGTTTCCTCGTAATTGGAATTATTTGCATTATTGTTGAATTATTGGACGTCAATTCAGGCCTTCCAGTTTTATGTGCGATTTTAAAGTTAAATGATCTATTCAGATAGCTACTGCAGTGCGCTGCAAAAATTATGGTATCTAAAATACTGACACACGTAACGTAAAATACTGTTATGGGACAAGAAAATACAGCAGTGATATACAACTAATTGTACCTATGCACACCAACCTACACATGCACTGCTAATGAAAGTGAAAATAAAATTAAACGGCGCCCTTAACCCGCACTCCGCTGTGGTCTCCAGCCGAATGCGCCCTGCTGGGAGGGGTAAATTTTACCCTCCCCCTCGTATCTTCCGAACCAATGACCGCAGCGAGACGCGCAAGGAGGCGATCGAAAGGTCGCAACGAGATAAATCTCAAGAATGCTTCAAATTTGTTTTTAAGGTCATACATAGGTCAGGTCATGGTCAGGTCAAAGGTCAAAACTGAGGTATTTGAGTTTTTGGGACATACTTTCCATCCAAAGCCTTAGATTGCGACTATTATCTCACAAGGTGCTCTCAAAGGTATATTGCATCTCCCATATAAGCGAGAGTGAAATTGTAAGCAAAGGTCAAGTTCAAGATCAGGTCACAAAAGGTCACTATTGGCAAGAGTTCTACGAAAGTCAACGACACATATTTTATGGGTTATTTTACACGTATATTCGATAGTAGCAGCCATTTTTACAGCCTGACACCATATAATGTCAAGGTCAGGTCACCTAAGGTCAACATTTGAAATTGATTAATCTAAATACAAAAGGCATGTTTCTAGACCAAATTTGTCTCATAAATACAGCAGTAGCATGTATTTGTCTGTTTCTGGTCAATAAAAGCCAAACAACGTAACTGAAAAAAATGACGTCATGAGTTACTTATACTTAGGGAGCATAACTCAGTAAAAAATAAAGATATTGCTTTGAAATTTGGCTTGGGTATCGTCCATACTTGGTTCTCTCATATATATTACGCTTGTTTAATATCTTTAAAAAATTATTTTGAGGAAAGTTTTCTGAAAAAAGTTTTGTTTATGTTTAGGGGTCAAAAAACCCCAAAAATGAAAATCCGAGATATCCATTTTGAATTGAATGTCATGTTCTTTCTTCTGAAGTTTTGTGTTTTCAATTTGCTTCAAAATGCGATTTTCTACGATTTTTCAAACATTTATCGTTTTCCCACCAAAAATGGTATGACATGACGTCATTAAAACGTCATTATCTTCCAAAGCACTACCTCAATTTCAGTTAAATTTGGTGAGAAGACATAGAATTGATGCCACCTACGGTACTGAAAGTATAAAGTTGTTATCTGTCATAGTTGTCAAGATATTAAGAAAATCCGGGAAGTGGGGGATACATTTACCCCCCCCCCCCCCCCCCCCCAGCGGGGTGGGTTAAGGCCACTCACCTGACGTGAGTGGCAACTGGCAACACATACGTTTCTTAAAGTCAGCTTACTTGCAGTCATATCAGGGGCGATGAACTTGAGGCCCCCCTGACAACTTGCCAGGAGGCCCCACTACGATTTGCATCCCCAATCTCATTATCAAAGTTACACCCCTGCACTCTGGTGCATGTCAAGGGTCCTCAGAGACACTGAAAGGCTTTCGAAGCCAGCCCAGGGGGCCTCTTGGGCATGTCCAGGGGCCCATTGAGCTCACCGATGGGCCCAAAAACTGTCCAGGGGCCTCTCAAGCATGTCCAGGGGCCCCATTGAGCCCACGTAAGGGCGCACAAACATGCCCAGGAACTTTTAGAGCATTCCCTGGGGCCCATTGAGCCCACTCAGGGGCCCCAAAACCGGCTCAGGAGCCTCTAGAGCATGTCCACTTGTCCAGGGGCCAATTGAGCCCACCTACGGCCTAACAAACCTGCCCAGTGGCCTCTCGAGCATGTTCATGGGCCCATTGAGTATGTTCAGGGGCCTCTCGAGCCTGGCCATGGGCCCATTATAGTCTGTGTTGGGGCCTCTTGAACCTGCCCAGGGGCCCGTTATAGTTTCCCAGAGGCCTGTCGAGTCTGTTCGGGGGCCTCTCGAACCTGCCCAGGGGCCATTAGAGCCTGCCCAGAGGCCTCTCGAGCTTGCCCAGGGGCCCATTGAGTCTGTTCAAGGGCCTCTCGAACCTGACCAGGGGCCTCTCGAGCTTGCCCAGATGCCCATTGAGTCTGTTCAAGGGCCTCTTGAACCTGCCTAGGGGCCATTAGAGTATGTTCAGGGGCCTCTCGAGCTTTCCCAATGGTCCATTGATCCTGTTCAGGGGCCTATCGAACCTGCCCAGGGGCTATTCAAGTCTGATCAGGGGCCTCTCGGCTTGCCAAGGGGCATTGAGTCTGTGAACGGGGCCCTCGAGCCTGCCCAGGGGTTGCTAGCCGTCGCCTGGAGCGCCTGCTATAGCTGGAGCGCCTGCTAGCCGTGGTCGGCGCAGTCATAATGAGCGGTATGTGCTGTACTCTGACCCACCTGGTGCAATGTTTTCTTGGGTTTAAAAATGGTAATTTGATATGTCTGATGCGTTTTTTGAATTCGGGGGGAGGGGGCGGTGGTAGTACAAAACAATTTAACAATTTTCCTCTCAGGAGAGTGTGTGCTTCAATATTTGTTAGCCAGGGGCGTCGCCGACGGGAGGGTCGGGGGAAGATCTGGGCAAACTCCCCGCACTTTTAGAAGGTGGGGGAGGGGCGGGGGTCGACACCCCCACCTTTTGCGGGAAAAATTGTAAAAAATTATCGTACAAATTGCCTTTGCAGTGCAGTCAAAAACTGGAAAATTTCGCGCCGCTTCGCGGCATGACATAAGTTTCGCAATTGCTTATACAAATTTGGGAAATGGGAAAAAGAATTTCATTAAGTGTCTGGCAGAGGCTCTCCTTGGTGGGAATTACTGGCCCCAGTGCCCATTCCCTTAATAAAATATTCACTTTTAAGTTTCAAGCAGGCTACATGTTTAGCTAATTTGCCGAGTTCCGAAAAAGGCGACGCGAACGCAAAGACGAGGAGATCGTCACCCGGAAGCTGCTCCAGCGGTGCACAATTTGCTAGACCGAAGAGCTAATAGTGGAAACAGGCCAGGACCATCTCATCAAGCCATCTCACCTCACGGTCTGGTTCCAATATTAACATTTCGTTTTCCAGGACGTAAAATATAAATTTTCACGCCGCTTCGCGGCGTCACATCGGTAGTCATCGTCATAACGAAGCCATAGTCATCATCATCGGTTCGTCGTAACGCTGAATTGAATGAATAGCATTTTTAGCTTATTATCCGAGCTACAAGGCCCACCGTCTATATTTCTGGGTTTTATCAGGCAAAACCGTAAAAATTTTGCGCCGCTTCGCGGCGCTAACTAACAAGTACATACCTACCTACTATAACATGAAAATACACATAAAAAATGCTGCAAAGCCTTAAATACACGTATCAAAATAGGGGTACATTTTTCGTCATTTCAGCCGCCCCCACACTCAAAAGCCGACCCTACCTGTTGTCAGCTAAGATATGTTTTCTCTCCTGTACGTAACAATACAAATTAGTAATGCGCTCAGTACAATGCCTACTGAGGGTCCTGGTCCCAATCCAGCTCATCAAAAGTAGGCGAAGAAAAATTATTAAAAAGGGGGCCTCACAAAATTAAAGTGGCCGAAATCCGAAGAGTTTTTCATATCCAGGGGTATTTTTGTGGGGTGGGGGGCCTCTCCCAGGGGCTTGCCCCCCCCCCCCCCCCCCCCCTTCTGAAGGTCTGGCTGCGCCCCTGCCGGCCATACAGACGCTTTTCGGAAGCTAATAACTTTGCAACCTGCTCCGATTGAGATCGGGGTTTCACCACTGGATAGGACCATCAAATCAATTTTTATTTTGTTATGGTGCATTCTGATAGGGTGGTACCACAGCACGTGGCACCCGCAGACGTCGAAATGAACCAAAATAATTATTGATAAAAAATTATTTGATTTAATATTGTTTATACGCTGAAGCATGCTGCGATCAGGACATACTCCCTTTTGGCGGATTCGAGAAAGGAGATCATGTACAATTTAATCAAACTGAATTTGTATGTTAGCATGCATGGAGGTCTGTCAATTTTTATGGAGGACTAAAATGACTAAAATTACTATGTGTTACTACCACGTGTGCTCCCGTACCGTTTCATATTTCAAACCTGTTTTAGCTTTACCAGTGTGTGCCCGCTCGGTCATCGCCCAAAAAGGCGTTTTACTAGTATATAATGTGTACTGTATGTTATGATATGGAGTGATATGCTCTTCAGATGGATTTGCGTTGCGGGTTGCCTACCGTACAGGTAGTCAGCTGACCACGGGCGGTGGACCACACAAAATCCGACTCGATCTGGATTCTGCACAGTGTTCAATGTACATACAGGTCATTAGTCACCTAATGACGACATATGTATGTATGCGACGCCGACAGTGCATGCGGAAGCAACTGCTGACCAGGAATCTGTTCTCTATTTCGCAGACGAGGCGAACCGGCTGTTCACTGAGTACAAGGAGAACCGGGACATGGTGCACGGACTGGGCAGTCATTACTTCATCACGTATCCGGTCCAGACTCGCGACTCGCGACGCCAATCCACCATCATCACACGGGAAAATGGACCGTCAAAGGTAGGCTGGCAATGACATGCAACATCACAAATATAACATGTAACTGTTAGAGGTTCTGGAATTGCGCATCACATGCAATTGACTGTGATATCAGTGGGTACACAGTTTAGATATCTTCCCTGAAGATAGTTACCATGGGACAGCAATACTACCATTGCAGTC
>JAXIVJ010009562.1:0-47500 GCA_036785665.1 Chirona hameri | reverse complement strand
GTATATGTGTATATGTGTATATGTGTATATGTGTATATGTGTATATGTGTATATGTGTATATGTGTATATGTGTATATGTGTATATGTGTATATGTGTATATGTGTATATGTGTATATGTGTATATGTGTATATGTGTATATGTGTATATGTGTATATGTGTATATGTGTATATGTGTATATGTGTATATGTGTATATGTGTATATGTGTATATGTGTATATGTGTATATGTGTATATGTGTATATGTGTATATGTGTATATGTGTATATGTGTATATGTGTATATGTGTATATGTGTATATGTGTATATGTGTATATGTGTATATGTGTATATGTGTATATGTGTATATGTGTATATGTGTATATGTGTATATGTGTATATGTGTATATGTGTATATGTGTATATGTGTATATGTGTATATGTGTATATGTGTATATGTGTATATGTGTATATGTGTATATGTGTATATGTGTATATGTGTATATGTGTATATGTGTATATGTGTATATGTGTATATGTGTATATGTGTATATGTGTATATGTGTATATGTGTATATGTGTATATGTGTATATGTGTATATGTGTATATGTGTATATGTGTATATGTGTACTATGTGTATACGTGTATACGTGTATATGTGTATACGTGTATATGTGTATATGTGTATATGTGTATATGTGTATATGTGTATATGTGTATATGTGTATATGTGTATATGTGTATATGTGTATATGTGTATATGTGTATATGTGTATATGTGTATATGTGTATATGTGTATATGTGTATATGTGTATATGTGTATATGTGTATATGTATATGTATATGTATATGTATATGTATATGTATATATATATATATATATATATATATATATATATATATATATATATATATATATATATATATATATATAAATCATCATCCCAATCTATATTAATTAAAACGCATCATGCCAATTGTGTGATGCGTTATCGGCCGCTGGAGAGCCAGGTGTTAGCTGTCTGATGATGACGAGTCTGCCCGGCTGGTGTTCGGCTGAGTTCTGACCGCCCTCCGCCACGACTCCTCCGCAGTCTCACGACATGTACGCGTACCGCTACTTCTTCTGCGAGCTGCTCTGCCTGGTGAACATCATCGGCCAGATGTACCTGATGGACGCCTTCTTCGATGGCGAGTTCTTCACCTACGGGTCGCGCCTGCTCAACTTCTCCGAGATGCCGCAGGAGGAGCGTGTTGACCCCATGGTGAGCAGCGCAACTCACGCGGCGGCCAGTTGTCATGGCGACACACCACTGCCCGTCACACCACTGACACACCACTGCCCGTCACACCACTGATACACCACTGCCCGTCACACCACTGACACACCACTGACACCACTGACACACACTGACACACCACTGACACACCACTGACACACCACTGACACATTACTGACACACCACTGACACACCACTGCCCGTCACACCACTGACACACCACTGCCCGTCACACCACTGATACACCACTGCCCGTCACACCACTGACACACCACTGCCCGTCACACCACTGACACACCACTGCCCGTCACACCACTGACACACCACTGCCCGTCACACCACTGACACACCACTGACACACCACTGACACACCACTGACACACCACTGATACACCACTGACACACCACTGACACATCACTGACACATCACTGACACATCACTGACACATCACTGACACACCACTGACACACCACTGCCCGTCACACCACTGACACCCCACTGTCCGTCACACCACTGACACGCCACTGCCCGTCACACCACTGACACACCACTGCCCGTCACATCACTGACACACCACTGCCCGTCACACCACTGACACACCACTGCCCGTCACATCACTGACACACCACTGCCCGTCACACCACTGACACACCACTGACACATCACTGATACACCACTGACACACCACTGCCCGTCACATCACTGACACACCACTGACACATCACTGATACACCACTGACACACCACTGCCCGTCACATCACTGACACACCACTGCCCGTCACACCACTGACACACCACTGCCCGTCACATCACTGACACACCACTGCCCGTCACACCACTGACACACCACTGCCCGTCACATCACTGACACACCACTGCCCGTCACACCACTGACACACCACTGCCCGTCACACCACTGATACACCACTGACACATCACTGACACACCACTGACACACCACTGCCCGTCACACCACTGACACACCACTGCCCGTCACATCACTGACACACCACTGACACACCACTGACGCATCACTGACGCATCACTGACACATCACTGACGCATCACTGACACACCACTGACACACCACTGTCCGTCACACCACTGACACTGCCCGGCAGATGACTGACTGGACACTCTTAACAAACTCTCAACAAGTCAGCTAGCATTACTGACGCTGAGTTGTATATTATCGGTGCATTTCGTAGGTAAATGTGGTTATCAAATGCCAAGAATACGTAGTTTACATATCATACATCCTGTCACATTGATATCAAGGATGAAGCCGATTTTAAGCAGAGTCTGTCAGGCACCAGTTTGAGTTGATCCTTACTTTACAAGCGACACGTAACACCAGTTCTGGAGCGAGGCTGGAGCCGGACGTCTCCATATGTGATCACTGCAGTTGCACCGATCGGGGTCAAGTAGAACGCTATGTGGCCTTGTAGTTACATAAACGCTGCTGGTGCACTGGCCGTCTGGTAGTGATATAGGGATGGAGTCTGCACCCTGTCGGCCGTTAGTCGTCCCACCACGGAGGCCGCGGGGGGGGGGGGGGGGGTGGCACACATGTCCGGTGTTTACACGGGTCTGAAGTCTGAGGGAGCCGGGGGACGGGGACGGGGACGGGTGGGGGGCGGGGGCGGGGGTGACTCCCAGCGCGTGGTGCACCGCTGATCGGCCAGACGACTCTCCGGCGGGATAAACGGCGGCACCGCCGGAAACACGGGCGTGGCCTTACTGAGATAACTGACACATTGTAGCTGAGCCAAATATTGATCCGGCTACATCAACTACCCTCCAAACTTATGCCAATTAAAAACAAACTGTTGAAAATAATTAAATGCACTATCAACAACCGTGTACAACTGACTGGTTACCGATACTACGGTATTGGAGTTTTTTTTACTACAGACGCGATAATTAGCTCGGCGGTATGTGAAACGTTACAGGTATGTGTGACGTTACAGGTATGTGTGACGTTACAGGTATGTGTGACGTTACAGGTATGTGTGACGTTACAGGTATGTGTGACGTTACAGGTATGTGTGACGTTACAGGTATGTGTGACGTTACAGGTATGTGTGACGTTACAGGTATGTGTGACGTTACAGGTATGTGTGACGTTACAGGTATGTGTGACGTTACAGGTATGTGTGACGTTACAGGTATGTGTGACGTTACAGGTATGTGTGACGTTACAGGTATGTGTGACGTTACAGGTATGTGTGACGTTACAGGTATGTGTGACGTTACAGGTATGTGTGACGTTACAGGTATGTGTGACGTTACAGGTATGTGTGACGTTACAGGTATGTGTGACGTTACAGGTATGTGTGACGTTACAGGTATGTGTGACGTTATAGGTATGTGTGACGTTACAGGTATGTGTGACGTTACAGGTATGTGTGACGTGATGGTTACAGGTTTAAACTAGCAAAACACATATACCTACCAGACATATTAAATTACCTGATATTTCGCCTTCTCCGTTTGTATGCACATGTGCAAATGCAACTCCTGAAGCAACTAGGTCGAAAGCCACAGAGAACAAAAATGAAATCAAACCTAATCACACAGTGACCTATATGCCTGCGTTGGCCAATATCAACAGGTCAGCTTGTTTATGTGATATGACACACCCCAGTGATGCTCATCAGCAGACCGCACAATAACCTTGCGGCAACAGAGGTGTCTGCGGCTGGGATGTTGAGAGTTTTATGTTTGTAGGATTGATGGTGGTGTACCTAATAACACAGTGACCTAGATATGACTTACCCAGTGATGCTCATCAGCTGGCAGCACAATAACCTTGAGCCAGGGCCTCCTGTAAGGGATTTTCACCGGGGAGGGGGGCACGTAGATTTTTCGATGATGGGGGGGATGGGGATCTTCCAAATCGTGATGTATTTTCGATTTTTTTTTTGTACAATAGGTTTCACGAACCAGACAATAATTGTATGTAACATGATGTATTTAAATAATTGTATCTGATCCTAAGTCATACAGATGTGGATAACAGAAGATGGGCGCGGAATGCCTTAACCCGCGTCCCGAGCACTGCCGGGGGTTCGCACCAACCACGAATTGCCGGGGGGGATTTTCGCTGCCCCCCCCCCCCAAGATCTCAAAAATCACGCAACGAAGCGACAATAAAAAAACGCTGTTGGATAGCCCGTGACAAGCTCTATCGAAAGTATATCGGTCTTTTTAGGGGTCAAGTCAATATTGAGGTCACCAAAGGTCAAGTTTCGACTATATATGAGTCCCCTTGCTAAAACCGTAATATATCGATAACTAAAGGAGTTACCGACGCGCCGAAGAAAAAAAAACGCTCGAAAGATAATATAATTTTATCTCACTACAGTTGCATCAGAATTTACCTTAGGTCGATAGTTAGGTCAGGATAATCCATTAAATTTGAAACATTATACAAATCTCCGAATAATTTTGAAGGAATAACTTTTGATGGGAACATTATAGAGTAAAACAGATTTCACCATTGTGTTTGTCTCATCGATACGCATCGAATGATATTATCATCGAACATTGAAAATAAATGGCATTATAGGTAAAGCATACTTAATAGCTCAAAAAGTGACTTTTTTGGAAGTCACAAGCCGGTTAGTTTAACGACACGACTTCAAGTCCTTTACGCACATTCACCGTGCAAGTCACCATCATATATCTTAATGTTTTCTGAAGTCCTCATAAGCTTATATTTTGTAATTAATTGTTTCTGTTTCGGAACTTTATATAACCAAAAATTCGAAAATAAGAGATAGTTGATTGAGAGGCTGTACTGTGGTGATTTATTCGACATCTCAAAATTTAATTGACAGCACCCTTGCCAGGCCTGAGATGCCACTGTCGGATCCAAAACGGTCAAAAGTTGGTTTAGGGTGCAGATGGCACAAAATTTTACACAATTAAACAAACTCAGCGGATTTCACTAATGTGTACATCAAGGACTGAGTTAAAATACACTTTCCCTTATACAAGGTGTTAAATTGTATTTCACATCAGTAAATGCGTAAGTTTCGATCGAAATTCAATGGTTTGGGGCATGACCTCGATGCCCCCCTCCCCCCCCCCCCTCTCAATTGCCCTGCCATGTCCCGGCAGGTATACGTGTTCCCGCCTCTAACCTGCTCCCTGCCCCGCAGGTATACGTGTTCCCGCCTCTAACCTGCTCCATGTCCCGGCAGGTATACGTGTTCCCGCCTCTAACCTGCTCCCTGCCCCGCAGGTATACGTGTTCTCGCATCTAACTTGCTCCATGTCCCGGCAGGTATACGTGTTCCCGCGGCTGACCAAGTGCGTGTTCCACAAGTTTGGTCCTTCCGGAACTGTGACGCGCCACGATTCGCTCTGCGTGCTCGCGCTCAACATTGTCAACGAGAAGGCCTTCATCTTCGTCTGGTTCTGGTACATCATCCTGGCCACCATGCTGTCTGTGGTGCTGGCGCTGCGCCTCACCATGATCTTCGTGCCCGCCATCCGCCCCAGCCTGATCCACATGAAGAACCGCATGGTGCCCAAGGACGCCATCGAGGTCATCTGCAATAAGAGCTCGCTGGGCGACTGGTGGCTGCTGTACATGCTCAGCTTCAACCTGGACCCATTCGTCTACAAGGACGTCATCGCCGAGCTCAGCAAGAAGATCGAGACGGCTGAGAGCAACGTGCCGCAGAGCAAGTCCTCCATGGTCTGATGACGCTCCGTCATCAGCTCCGGAGGGCTGAGGCGCCGCGGCCGCCCGCCGGCCTCACGCGAGGACATGACCGCGCCTTCGCGACGGCGAAGGGGCGGCCATGTCCTGCCGAGCGGCGCGACGCGGGCGCCGCCCTGCGGACACCGAGATTATTACAGTTTGTCGGCGCGGCTGCCAGACGTCGGCCTGTCGGTCCAGACCGGAGAGAAGGAAGCGAGCTGGCTCCGTGGAGCGAGGAGCGCGGATACCAGCTGGCTGTGCCTTTCAGCAGTTCAGCGAGCGGTGGACAGCGGTGGAGCGGTGGAGCGGTGGAGCGGTGGTACGATGCTTTGCACGGTCTGAATGTGCGAGGGTTGAAACATTTATGCTGCCTTTTGGGGACCAATAATATGAAGCAACCAGTGGCTCAAGGCTAGGATTCCTTTGTGCGATTTTTACTGCGTTTTTTACAACCGAGCTTCAGCAGCGCGGTGCGGGATGTGTGGCAGCGTCATCTGGCGTGTGTTTGTGTGACTGAGACTGCTACCGGCTGACGCGCCTGGAGCGGGGGCGCTGCGCGGCGTGACTCCAGGTATATACATCATTGACTGACATGTGGCGTAAGGATCTCACACGGACGACGGACACGTCTCCCTGGGAGTCTCAAGCAGTTCAACACTCAACCCACGTCTTCCAGCATTTGCGAAATTCGTAACTCGAGCCTTGAATCAGAGTGGAAACGGTCTTGTTGAAATGCGAGAGCCATGTGCGATGCATTTGCAGTGGCGTGTATTTTTGTACTGATCCGTCGATATGCCGTAGCAGGTACATAGATAATAAAGTCTGCTGTGATGATTTGTGTTCGTGTATAAACTCCGTGTCTCTTGCAGACCAGAGCGCGGAAAACAGACGTCATCAAGGATGGGTGGAAACAGAACGGTAGTACAATATGAGTAGGAAGTAGTACATACAATATGAGCTTGCCCGTGGATGGACCAGCCGAGGTCAGGTGACGAGCACGTATGCTTGTCTATCAATATGGCAGGGGCGGCGCCACCGAATTTTGGTAGGGGGGACGGGTCCAATGTTTTGTTTAATCTTAGAAAATCTAGTTTTAACGCAAATATAAAATAAACAAAAGTTAAAAGAATGGAAATGATAGTCTCTTAAAGGAAATAGTTCACCTTCAACATGGGATTTTGAACTGAAATAGCAGTTTTGTAGCCCGTGTTGAGAAATCCTTATCTGCAACTTTTCTTGGCTGAAAATACTCTCCAGCCGAAGACATTTGACTTTTTGGCGAAGGAATGCGGCGCATATATGATATACCGTACCGTCTGAGAGTGCCAGCACTGGTCTGAGCATGCGCAGACCAATAACGCACACCATAACATTAATAATTTACGACCTTCTGTCCTGAATTGGCGCGATGTAGGACCATTTTTGAAAAGAAAAAAAGAAACTGTATTAAAAAATATAGTAAAATCGTGTTCTTAAATTTTTTCCGAAGGTGAACTATTTCCTTTAACAATGGCTATCTCGGATTTGCTAAATTTTGCCTTTGACCCCCCAAAATAAACAAACTGATTTTGTTCGGGAAAAATTACCACAAAATCAAAACATTTGAAGATATTAAACAAAAACGGAATATATAGTGGAGAACTAAGTATGGACGATACCCAAACCAAATTTCAAATCAATATTTTTTTTTCTGACTAAGTACTGACCTAAGTATAAGTAACTCATGACGTCATTTTTTTAAGTTACTTTTTTTCCTTTTATTGACCAGATGCAGACAAATAACCGAAGGTTGTTGTTCTATATTGAAAATAACACTATTCTTTAGAATTGTGTTTTCTATAGAAAAACAACCTGAGCCATTCTCCGGGCTTTGTTTTCCGATTCGTGTCCGAGATCGGGCAAAGTTGATGCCCCGGAAAACGGCTCGATAAATTTCGCCGAAATTTTCAGCATATCGCTCACTCTAGATGATGGCAGGGTCCGCTAGTGTGGGAAAACTTCACAGCACCCGCGGCAGGCACGTGCCATTTACCATAGACTTATAATGGGAACAAACAAAGATGGCCTCCAGCACAAACATTAATCGATAAATTTCCTGTAAATTTAATAAATGGCAGCTATTCATGGATACCCACATGCCGGTGGGAGTCCCTACCATGACCAAATTCGAATTCACGTGCCACGTGACCTTGAATATGTCCCCGCACCCCGATTTTTCGACATTCGGCCACTTGGTCAGCCCTGCAGTGGCCCTGGTGCATTGCAGTGCTCCGAAACGGGTATCGGTAGCTCCAGGAGGGTCAGTGGGAGGGGATCAGCCGCGCACGTGCTGGTTTCGTATCACCAGGGCTCCTCCATTTGATATATTTTCAAGGATGATGTATTTTGCCCATAGGCGAATAGGTGCAGCCCACAGCGACCTGTTGTTAAAATGGGATGTCATTGCCGTTGTGCAACACGAGTGCAAAATCCAATTTCTCGAGCTCCTGATTGCTATATCCCACCGGATATCATAGTGTCCAGTGTGGTTGGGATAACATAAGAGTCCTTTGAGAAAGAGATTCACTAATGGAAGGATCGTGGGTTCGAATCCCAGTCGGGTCACAAAATGTTTCACGGGTGGTTGCTAAGCCTACTCTGTGACAGTGTTTGGTATGACCACGTGATACGATGTGCGGGTCACAAGGACGCACGTGCTGCAGTGGCGGCGGAAGGTTTTTTGGGATGGGGGGGGGGGGCAAATAAATCCAGGGCACCCCCTCGGGCCAAGCGCCCCCAAAAAACAAACAAAATGGCACTACATGATATCTCCTCGGATTTAGGTCACAATATTATACCAGTAAAACGCCTTTTTGGGCGATGACCGAGCGGGCGCGCTCTGGTAAAGCTAAAACAGGTTTGAAATATGAAACGGTGCGTGAGCACACGTGTGCATTGACTGTGTCCCAATAATTAGTAGCATATTCAATAGTTTTACCGTGGTTATATCCTAGTATGCATAGTTTTAGGAACGTTCAGCTGAATGGAGATGTACAAAGTAAATGGCGCTTCCCTGGGACAAACTACATAAAAACAATAGCATGTATTGAAGTGAAATATTCACCTTTTGATTTATTTACCTGCATTTTTATGTGACACATGTACAAGGGCGGATCCAGCCGGCCTTTTTTGGGGGGGGAGGGGAACCGTTTTTAGCGGACCTTACCTACCCCCAATTTCGAATTTCTTCCCGGATTTGGCCCACTTTATTTTGCAACTACACGATTTCTAAATTTTTTTAGCTTTTCGACCTTTTGGTATATCGAAAAAGGAAAGATCATCAGCTTGCAGTTTGTGTTGTTCCGACATTGCCGTACACTGAGCAAAACTATGCTAATTGTCAGCTGTACCCAGGGGCGTCGCCGATAATTTTTGAGTGGGGGGTCGGCTGAAATGACGAAATAAAAATTACCCATTTTTCATGCGTGTATTTAAGCCTTTGCAGCATTTTTAATGTGGACTTTCATGTTATAGTAGGTACTTATTATTTAGCGCCGCGAAGCGGCGCGAAATGTTTACGGGTTTGCCTGATAAAACCCAGAAATATAGGCGGTGGGCCTAGTAGAGAATAAGAAGCTAAACATGCTATTCATTCAATTCATCGCAACAACGAACCGAAGACTATGGCGATGGCTTCGTTATGACGATAGCCCCCGATGTGACGCCGCGAAGCGGCGTGAAAATTTTAATTTTAGGTCGTGGAAAACGAAATTGTATTATTGGAACCAGACTCAGGTAACCTCTATTCCGGGTTGCACATCTCGGTATAATTACAAATATTGAAATTAAGGTAGTTTTTAATATACCTATTCTTCCGATAGTAAATAACGATGACCGGTGGCAGTCAGCGCTCAATAGTACAGGTCACTGCAAAAGTAATGGCAGGTACTAGTGACTAGTCAGCAAATCGCTTATATCTCCTAAACCGTTTGGCGGAATCGTTTGAAATTTTATTTGTATTTTATTTTGTATTTTATTAAGCAGATCACCAACAGGGTCGCCCCCACTGACAGGTGAAGTCACATAGTAAAACCGATAACACGATCATTCCATAAAGTACATAGAAACATTAGCAAGATGTAAATAGTGTAAACAATACAAAGTGAACTGATAAATGATGCAAGATAAAAACAGCGACTGTAAAAGACGAGTTACATATATGCTATATAAGTGATGCCATGTTTTCTAAAAGTGTTAAAATGATCTACAAGAAAATCCACCTCTGGGACGCTGTTTAAAAAAGAGTTGACTAGCCTAGGTACCCTGCAGAGTAGACTGCCCTTCACAGTGTTAACGCGGGGGCAGATCTCGTGTAACAGCTTGTGAGTGCGGGTCGATCGAGCTGGTACATGAAGTGAAAAGCTAGTTAGCAAAGTTTGAGAATCTAATTTCGAGTGGAAAATGTTCCTGATGAACAATAGGTCATGCTGAATTCTACGAGCTGATATAAATTTTATGTGGTGGTCGCTGGCTTTGTCTACCTAAATATGAATCGCACAATCGTATTTTACAATCGTCCAATTTTCTGCAATTTGCGAACAATCTTCAGAGCCATCTATCGTTTAAGTTCGTAACTGAATTCCTGCATACGCCTATGATTCCCCAGCCAGCCATGACCGCACGCGACCAATCAGCGCTCTCGAAGCAGTTGCACAACTGGGATTGGTGGAGGTCGGCTGAATGAATGGGGTTCCTGCGTAAAGGCTAGCTAGCGTCAGGCAATAGTCACGTGGTTTGAACCGTGCGGGCCGGGTCAGCTGGATCAATGCCCTCTGAGCATGACGTTCGCAGAGAGCCGAGAAGCCGCGAGTTCGGGGCCGGGCAGGCCGAGCCCGTAGCGTATGTCTATCACAGGTGAACGCAATTATCGTCATCGTGTGCGTTATTTTAACGTGATTTGCTGACTGACAAAAACGGATGGAATGGAATGTCACGATGAAAGGGCAATTCCTTAAAGGAAATAGTTCACCTTCAACATTAGTTCTAAACTGAGATAGAAGTTTTGTAGCCCATGTTGGGAAACCCCTATCTGCAAGTTTTATTGACTGAAAAGACTCTTGCTATAGCATCAGCTGCAAGCTGATTGGCTGATGGTATAGCCTCTGCCCGGGCTAGAACCAGTACAACATTCTTTCGCCAGCACCGCATTCCTTCGCCAAAAACTCAAATATATTCGGCTGGAGAGTCTTTTCAGTCAAGAAAACTTGCAGATAGGGGTTTCCCAACACGGGCTACAAAACTTATATCTCAGTTTAAAACTAATGTTGAAGGTGAACTATTTCCTTTAAGGAATTGCCCGTTCATCGTGACATTCCATTCCATCCGTTTTTGTCAGTCAGCAAAGCACGTTAAAATAACGCACACGATGACGATAATTGCGTTCACCTGAGATAGACATACGCTACGGGCCCGGCCTGCCCGGCCCCGAACTCGCGGCTTCTTGGCTCTCCGCGAACGTCATTCCCAGAGGGCATTGACCCAGCTGACCCGGCCCGCACGGTTCAAACCACGTGACTCCAGCACAAACATTATTGCCTGACGCTAGCTAGCCTTTACGCAGGAGCCCCATTCATTCAGCCGACCTCCACCAATCCCAGTCGTGCAACTGCTTCGAGAGCGCTGATTGGTCGCGTGCGGTCATGGCTGGCTGGGGAATCATAGGCGTATGTAGGAATTCAGTTACGTAGCGGTGAATTGAATGAATAGCATGTTTAGCTTCTTATTCTCTACTAGGCCCACTGCCTATATTTCTGGGTTTTATCAGGCAAACCCGTAAACATTTCGCGCCGCTTCGCGGCGCTAAATAACAAGTACCTACTATAGCATGAAAGTCCACATTAAAAATGCTGCAAAGGCTTAAATACACGCATGTAAAATGGGTAATTTTTATTTCGTCATTTCAGCCGACCCCCCACTCAAAAATTATCGGCGACGCCCCTGGGTACAGCTGACAATTAACATAGTTTTGCTCAGTGTACAGCAATGTCGGAACAACACAAACTACAAGCTGTCGATCTTTCCTTTTTCGATATACCAAAAGGTCGAAAAGCTTTACAAAAAAAATCGTGTAGTTGCAAAATAAAGTGGCCCAAATCCGGGAAGAAATTCGAAATTGGGAGTAGGTAAGGTCCGCTAAAAACGGCCCCCCCCCCCCCCCAAAAAAAAGCCGGCTGGATCCGCCCTTGTACATGTGTCACAGAAAAATGCAGGTAAATAAATCAAAAGGTGAATATTTCACTTTAATACATGTTATTGTCTGTATGTAGTTTGTCCCAGGGCAGCGCCATTTACTTTGTACGTCTCCATTCAGCTGAACGTTCCTAAAACTATGCATACTAGGATATAACCACGGTAAAACTATTGAATATGCTACTAATTATTGGGACACAGTCAAAGCACACGTGTGCACACGTATCGTTTCATATTTCAAACCTGGTTTAGCTTTACCAGAGCGCGCCCGCTCGGTCATCGCCCAAAAAGGCGTTTTACTGGTATAATATTGTGACCTAAATCCGAGGAGATATCATTTAGTGCCATTTTGTTTGTTTTTGGGGGCGCTTGGCCCGAGGGGGTGCCCTGGATTTCTTTGCCCCCCCATCCCAAAAAAAACCTTCTGCCGCCACTGCAGCACGTGCGTCCTTGTGACCCGCACATCGTCTCACGTGGTCATACCAAACACTGTCACAGAGTAGGCTTAGCAACCACCCGTGAAACATTGTGTGACCCGACTGGGATTCGAACCCACGATCCTTCCATTAGTGAATCTCTTTCTCAAAGGACTCTTATGTTATCCCAACCACACTGGGCACTATGATATCCGGTGGGATATAGCAATCAGGAGCTCGAGAAATTGGATTTTGCACTCGTGTTGCACAACGGCAATGACATCCCATTTTAACAACAGGTTGCTGTGGGCTGCACCTATTCGCCTATGGGCAAAATACATCATCCTTGAAAATATATCAAATGGAGGAGCCCTGGTGATACGAAACCAGCACGTGCGCGGCTGATCCCCTCCCACTGACCCTCCTGGAGCTACCGATACCCGTTTCGGAGCACTGCAATGCACCAGGGCCACTGCAGGGCTGACCAAGTGGCCCAATATCGAAAAATCGGGGTGCGGGGACATATTCAAGGTCACGTGGCACGTGAATTCGAATTTGGCCATAGTAGGGACTCCCACCGGCATGTGGGTATCCATGAATAGCTGCCATTTATTAAATTTACAGGAAATTTATCGATTAATTTTTGCGCTAGAGGCCATCTTTGTTTGTTCCCAATATTAGTCTGTGGTAAATGAAACGTGCCTGCCGCGTGCGCTGTGAATTTTTCCCACATTAGCGGACCCTGCCATCATCTAGAGTGAGCGATATGCTGAAAATTTCGGCGAAATTTATAGAGCCGTTTTCCGGGGCATCAACTTTTCCCGATCTCGGACACGAATCGGAAAACAAAGCCCGGAGAATGGCTCAGGATGTTTTTTCTATAGAAAAACACAATTCTAAAGAATAGTGTTATTTTCAATATAGAACAATAACCTTCGGTTATTTGTCTGCATCTGGTCAATAAAAGACAAAAAAATTAACTTAAAAAATTACGTCATGAGTTACTTATACTTACATAGGTCAGTACTTAGTAGGGTGACCCCTTTTTCCACTTTTGTCTTGAAACATGGATTTCCGGGCACCATTCGATGCGTCTTGGCATGCTGAGTTAGGATATCATATTTGTATTGCCAAAATAAAAAAAAATCGAGGGCGCTAAAATGCTTTGTAGTTTCTGAGAAAACACGTTTTTTGCATGTCTCCGTCCCTAGATCAGAGCCGTCGCATAACTGATCAATGGAAGTGGCTTTTTAATATTCTTTAACATTTTATGGATGCACGGACAACATTTGACGCCTCTTTGACGATTAGTTTTTTTTCACCAGCAGGCCTTTATACGAGCCCGACGCCACTTAGTTGCTTATTCTCATCATAGATGGCAGTGTCATCGGAGTTACATTTGCAGGTTATGCAGGCCAGGCAGATATGTGGGGATGGTGCTATTGGTTTTCTGTATGTTTGTGTCTTTTACAGGATGCATAAACATATTCGACTCCCAAACACCTACCCTTACGATGAGGAAATACTGGCTAATGGCACCGAAGAAATCAGATCTCTGAACGGGGCGATGCTGATGTGCTAAAGGTTCATTGTCGCAGCAACCCGTTTGATCACTGATCAATAAAAATGACCTCATTGGGTTTCTTGCTTCTCTGTAACTATGACAAATAGCAAAAACAAAAACGAATTCAACTTTATTACAGGATCACACCACTGACATATGCATTATGCATTGTGCATCGTTGTACTCACATTTGTCTCTTACACTCGCTTGTACCCCCTGATAGTGACCTGTCCTGGGTTTCTGCTCCGGGCCTGGCGCTTGTTCATAGAATGACCGTCTTGCCTGCTCTCCCCGTATACCTGCGACGCGGCCTCTGTGGTCAGCTTTACTGACCTCTCGGTGGACTGCGTGTGACTTGGAATGTTGGTTCGCAGTGGCGTGTCGATGAAAGTCTCAAGTCTGTCAGCTGGCAGCTGCTGTGTGTAAGGTGGCTCTAAGCTGGCCACAGCTACGTCCACTAGTTCATAGTACGCTGAGGCCTTGAAGTTGAGGGCCGGTGTTCTGAACGGTCGGATCGCTCCAACTTTTGCCGACGGCTGAGGTGAGCAGCGGATATTTTGGATGATTTGGACTGCCCGCCTCCGGACTTCTTCGTTGGCGTCACCCAGCATGGCTAAGATGACGTTCTCTTCGTGACCCATAAAGCCATTTCTTTCCACACTCCTGTGAATCAGGGGCAGATTATCGGGACGGCAATAACGTGCCTGGCGCTGGATCTCGGTGAACAAGTGCGGTGCTCCAAAGACTGCGTCCGACATGTGTTTTATCCCGATGACCGCCGGCACATACACACAGCAGACATACTCTGCCAGCCTCTGAAGCACGTCACTGGGCTTTTCCTGTGCCATGTACGTACGGAGCAAGCGACTTTGAGCCGTGTACCACCGCGCTCCGTACAAGTTACCGTGTGTTGCAGTTGCAACACGATCGGAAACTTCACCCGTC
The DNA here is from genome assembly GCA_036785665.1 of Chirona hameri. Lineage (NCBI taxonomy): Eukaryota > Metazoa > Arthropoda > Thecostraca > Balanomorpha > Balanidae > Chirona > Chirona hameri. The sequence continues at coordinate 32,369 of JAXIVJ010009562.1, read as the reverse complement.
ACAGCTGCCCTCGCACATTCATACAGCAGCTTAACATCACTGCTCAGTTCTCGGGCTACGTCAGCTGGCAGCTTTGGGAAGTCATCACATACGATTGGCTGAAACGGCACTATGTCCAGCTTGTGCACGTCACCTGCTATCATTCTGCCCACGGAACCAGAGAACGTCGATGGTCCTGTCGATTTACCATCTAGCTCGTGGAATAGAGCTTTAAAAGGCAGTTCGGCATGGTGACACAAACATATCACCCTTTGCAGGGGTTTTCCCACTAGTTGTTCTACGTTAGCCATGAGACCCTCCTTCCAACCCGTGACCTGGTTCGTACCATCGCCTCTATGATGGACAGCTCTTCCACATTTACACCACGTTCAGTCAGAAACTGCACTAGCTTTTCTGCACAAACCCTCCCGGTATGCTTCTGCCCAGCACCGCACGCGAAATGCCCAGCGTACACATCTCCTGGGTGCATGTTAACGCTGATGTGCATTTGTGTTGTTTGTTCGTATACTCCATCCGATATTCTTACGCGTGTTTTGTCTTTTCGGCCATCGCAAAATACCGCTTTGCAATCACTAGTTTGTTTTGCCACGTCAGCTACTTTCTCCCTCCTTGTTTTTTCCATAGCTGTCTGAATTTTTTTTCTTGGTGATGACACCTTCGTTTTTGTCGCCCAAAAGTCCGGCGTCTTCAGAAAAGGCTGAGAGGATTTTGGCACCTTTCCTGGACCCAATGTGATTTGCGTCCATCACCTCGGCAGTTGCCCGGAGATCAATTTGGTTTACCTTGCGTTTCACTTTCTTGGGAGGTTTGTAGTCTTCATCGCTGGTCGATGTTCCGAGATCGCTTGGGGCAGCTTCGTTGCAAACATGAACACTGGATGTTTCGCAGACACATGTTGCAGTGCAGCCTGTCTGCTCTGCATTGCCCGATTTCCGGTTTGCGTCACTTTTCCGTCTTCATGTCTCCGCTGCCACCTCCCCGTACCTCCAAGTCGACGCCTGGTGACCCCAGGTCGATGTACATCTGACGTTGGCTGCTTTGATCTTTGAGAAACTGTCTATCCTCCTCTATCTCCGGTGATTTCGTTTTGCTTGAAATGTCGAACAGCAAGCCCAAGGCATTTTTTGATACGTCTTTGCCATATCTGCCTTTTGTCTTCCGAACGTAGTCCTTCCGCCTCCACAACGCGGACATTTGACTTCGGACCTTAAATTTGGACATTGTAGGCAGCGATGCGGTTTCCCAGATCTTGATGACTTCATCAGTCACCCTACTGACGATCCTCTTGATAGAAACACGATCTTCCGGCACTCCTCTGGATCGGATCTCCTCCGTTTTCAAAGATATTATTCTTTGAACTACGTGTCCACATGTTGGAAGCTGACTTTTAGGCAACTTTCCCGGTTTAACGTGAAACTGAGGATGTGGACTTCTAAACTTTCTGAGATACGGCAGCGATCCTGTCAACGCCATGATACCCTCAACAATGTAAGGCGATGTGTTCCTACCCTGCTGGTCATGCCGGTCTCGATGTGCGGTCACCTGACCACGGTATCGTGGGACCGGAAGTCCGGGGGCATGGGGTTAAGGAACGTGCGTTTAATGATGGTTGCCGAGCGACAGTAGCGAGAGCGACAAACCATAACTGTTCTGTTAATAAATTATGAAGAAAGCTCTCATTTACGTATCCGTATTTTCGCTTCCTGTTATCACATCTCTCACGATGTAGCATCAACGGTCACCATTTAATATATAAGGCTTAAAACCGCGTTTGTGTGCCGCTAGCTGCGTCCTTCAACTGATCGGAAAGTTAACTTTTAGATAGGCGGATATGTCTATACAGCCGGTGAAAGACGCAAACACCACATACAACCAATAGCACCATCTCCATGTATCTGCCTGGCCTGCATAACCTGCAAATGTAACTCCGATGACACTGCCATCTATGATGAGAATAAGCAACTAAGTGGCTTCGAGCTCGTATAAAGGCCTGCTGATAAAAAACTAATCGTCAAAGAGGCGTCAAATGTTGTCCGTGCATCCATAAAATGTTAAAGAATATTAAAAAGACACTTTCATTGATCAGTTATGCGACGGCTCTGATCCAGGGACGGAGACATGCAAAAACGTGTTTTCTCAGAAAATACAAAGCATTTTAGCGCCCTCGATTTTTTTTAATTTTGGCAATACAAATATGATATCCTAACTCAGCATGCCAAGACACATCGAATGGTGCCCGGAAATTTATGTTTCAAGACAAAAGTGGAAAAAGGGGTCACCCTAGTACTTAGTCAGTCAAAAATAAAGATATTGATTTGAAATTTGGTTTGGGTATCGTCCATACTTAGTTATCCACTATATATCCGTTTTTGTTTAATATCTTCAAATGTTTTGATTTTGTGGGAATTTTTCCCGAAAAAAAAATCAGTTTGTTTATTTTGGGGGGTCAAAGGCAAAATTTTGCAAATCCAAGATAGCCATTGTTAAGAGACTATTGCATATAGTTTTGATACACAATACAAACTTACGACCTTATGTCCTGAATTGGCGCGATATAGGGCCATTTTTGACAATATAAAAATAAATTGTATTAAAAAATATAATCAAATTGTGTTTGGTAAAACAATTCCAAGGTGAAATATTTCCTTTAAAGTGAACCAATCTTTTTTTTAAAAACGCAAAACGGCCCTGTTTTGCACCACGCCGCATCGAATGGTGAAGAAATCACGCAGATCAGTCCCAAAGCCTCGGAGCTAGGCTTGCCTGCAAATTTGAACTTGAAATTTGGGTTTTATCCAATTTGGTCCATTTAGATTGGACTAAAGTGGATAAAACGTAAAACGGCACCCATTCCGACCGGTTGAAATTTAATGGTGAAAAAATCACTCAGATCGGCCTAGCAGTTTCGGAGCCATGGGCTTGCCTGCTAATCTGGACAGTGTTTTTAGACCCTCCCTATTTAATACAAACAAAGATGGCTGCATTTATCATGGGACCCAGGCCGTTGTCATCCCAATGCCTCTAACGTGTTTGCATCATCTGCACAAGTGACGTCATCATGCGAACAACTTTCAATAGCCTTTCTAATAAGCCTATCTTGTGCTGAAATGTAAGCTTTCTGCAGCTTAATATTCAATTTTGATCCTTTTTACCACATCACATCGGTTAACTTGCTGTGCTATGTATATTTCTTATGTTCTAACTAGACAGCGGTTTAGGTGATTGTCACCATGGATTGCAGCATTTCAAGCCTGATTGTGTGAATTGTTTCGTGCGTGGTGCATGAAAGGCAGTAAAAAATGTGATTGTGAATAGTGAAATCCAGCCAGATCCCCCGCTGTTTTTGTTTGCAAGTAATTCATGTACCCAATTAATTTAGTTTGTTAAATGTTGTTTGTAAGAGTGACTACTGTTGGCTGCCATAGATGAGCTTTTAAAACTGTTCTTTGTTAGCATAACACAGTGTCAAGCTTAGGTATGCATGCGATTGCCTGCCCAGTGGCTGAAGATTAGGTTTAGGTTTATATTTGTGAGCTAGATTAGATAGGATCTATTTGAAACTGTGCCCCTTTGGAAATAGGGCCTGAAGGGCTCTATTTCGAGAGAGAAAAATGACTGATTTCTTATTTATTTTTTAGAAAAACTGTTGAAAATATGCCCCTCTAAAAATATACAAAAGAAATGGTGTAATGGCGCTTGTGGTGGTTTACTTCAGTATTTTGGTTAAGTACTTTTTGTCTCACAATGTACTTGGTGTACTCTATCCTATACTAATCAAAACCAAATGTGTGTTTTTAGTTCGTTGATCCGGACTACCCGATGCCTCCAAGGTCGACCACGCCTACGCCAGAGCCACCGACTGCCAGCCGCATCATGATGCGGCCCTTTGCGACCGGCCGGGGCCTGGAGCGCGACGGCCTAGCCTTCATTGCCGGCTATGTCACATTCAAAATCAAGCAGGTGGATGCGTCGCTAGGCTGCCCTTCGTCGGAAGCAACGGAGGCGCTTCTGGCATCCGTGCCCAGCTCGTGGCTGGTTACCATCAGCCGAGGACGGCTGTACGTGCCACAGACGTGGTGGAGGGCTGTGGTGGAGCAGTTTGACGCCGACTTCTGCTCCATCATGGGTTCAACCTTCACCAGCGAGGCCGGCATCATCAAGCGCCTGGTGGGTGCCATCGGCAGTCGGCACCCAAGGCTGGACTTCCGGGTGGCAAGAAGACTGGCTCGGATTCGGCTGCACGTCCGCGTCATCTGGCTGCGTCAGAGCTTGACGAAGCAGCAATCAGATCGTCGAGCAGCAAAACAGCTGCGCCAGCACGCCACCAGCCACAGCTAGATGGGAGCGGCACCGTGCCCCTCTCGCTGCGTGCAGCCGCTAGCTGGTGTGAGAGCCGTCGCTAGGTGCGGGCGAGCAGCGGCGGATGACCCTGTCCAGGAGCGCTGCAGCTCGGGACGCTCTAGAACTGTTGCCAGGCGGTCGATTCCTCGTCCGGGTCCGGTGCCATCTTCGGCGCCTGTACTGTCACGCGTCACCGGACCCTGTTTCTTGCTCCGTGACTTTGTGTAATTATTATGTCTTAAATGCTTATGTCTTAATGTCTGAAATGCTGTAATGCTTATGATTATATCTATAAATATGTCTTCCGCCGTTGCCTCAGCTATTCTGCTTATTGTGTTGCTGCAAGCAGGGAAGCGATGGTTGATACTCCGCCACGGGCCACCCAGATGCGAATTCGGAACATTTTGGTTTCAAGTCGCTCGCGTTAACGAGCGACTTCCCTTACGCCGCCATCGGCGGCCTAAGGGAATTTACAACAACAGCCGAGTCTCGGCTGGACTGTGCGAGACGCATGTGACTTGTGAGGCGCCTGAAGCTTTTCGGTTCGGCTAACGTGCGAACCGATAAACTGTATCTCAACCGGGTAGCCAAGTGAGGGGACGCGCGTCTCTGCATACCGGTCCCCCACACCGACAGTGGCCAGTTTATTCTGTCCGTTCGGGGCCGTATTTAAATTGCTGGCTGGCTGGGGTCTGCTGGACTCTCTTGGGACAGGTTGACTGAGAGTCTGCAGTTGTCTCCGGTGCACATTAGTAACTCTACTTATGTAGAACTCAGGCACGTAGCGAGGGTTTCCCTCAAGGGAATGGGGTGAACGTCATATTTGGTCGAAATCGCTTGTTTTGCATGCAATTTTTTTGGGTTAAAAGTCGCCCATATCTAACGTTGAATCCGTCGCTGCGGGCCGTCCCCCTCCGCTGTCCCAGTTAGAACGTCATTTTGTGTCCATATGTTGCCTCCAAAATCATCAAATTTGCAATCTGTTCGGCGCATCTTGTGCCTAAAAATGGGCGGCTCGTCCACTACAGACATGCTAACCGGGACCGTAATGAACGCTTTATTAGGCATTAACATGCCTTTAAAATCACCATTTTGTTATCTACCAATCATCCCCTATCATAATACCTTAATTCCGCACCTCATTCCATTTCCACACCCGCATCAATGTATTGTATTTTCTCCCATCCCTATATCCGCTTTGCACTGCAGCGGGTTTCTCCCGGCTGCGAGTGTCTCCGGTATTCGCTTGATGACGTCACTTATGAACCTGCGCTGAAACATGCGCAGTCGGGATGAAGCCACCTGGTATATATCGCCTTGATGGGACCAAGCCCTCCCTCAGCGAATGCAATAAGAAATTGTTAACATTCATATTGACATATATAATGTCAACTCATATTAATTTATTACTGACCAATATTGATATATTGGTCAGTAATAAATTAATATGAGGAGTTGATTGTTTAGCAATAAGAAATGTATCACGTGATCAAAACAATATCTACACCCCTACACCGGCAAAACAATAGCCGAAGTGCGTTTAAAAAAAATCAACCTTTGAACCTGCCATATATGGTCAGCACCGCCCCGTTATGGTCACGTAACAATTGAAGGGGGGCTGAGGATGAACTATTGTAGGGTCAAACTACCTGAAACCAAGAAAACAGCACGACGACGTGTACATACTTAGTGCTCTAGTCATATATCCCTACATTACCATGACCACAAACACGGGTTCAGTAGTTCAGTTCAGTTCGTGTAAATAGTGATCTAGAGCATATCCCTACTGGACCCCATGACCACAAACATGGGTTCAGTACTCAGTAGTTCAGTTCAGTAATTCACCTCCCCAGTTTATGGTGTTCTTCAGGCCCCTAATATAAGAAGAGTAGTCAGCTGACAGTAATATTACAACAGACTGAAAAGTGGGTTATCTTTAACTCTACAAGATGATCTGGGGGGGCGACAGCCCCCCCCCCCCCCCCGTAGGTTCCGCAGCGCAGCGAGCGAGTACGGCATATGGGTGTGCCGGCCTGCAAAACTTCTGGAACCCAGGATCGAACCGGGGACATCCCGATCCTCAGTCCAGTGTTCTCCCGACTGAGCTATTCCGACAACGAACTTCGACAAACCAAACGCCGTGGTTCCCTAAGTGCGGCATTCTGAGCACTCCATTCACGGCATGCCGTACTTACGCAGACACGGCATTTGGTAAGGTTGGGCCCAGCTCTCTCAGAAGTGCTTCAACCACCCCACGTGTTCACAGTTCATAGATGCTGATAGGTGGCAGCACACGTTGCTGATCTTTGTGTAGATGTCGCATCGAGCTTCAATTCAACCAGTCAATACCCAATGAGCATCGTAATGGCGTGGAGTAGAGCAGTACTTGAGTGGCGTCTCGCCAGTTTTACCATTGCTTTTACGCGACCACCGCTCGACCAGCCCCCTCCCTCCCCCGTAAACTGCGGCCCGCCGCCCGCCGCCCGTCTCCCGGCCCGACAGGACGGCAGACACGCAGCTTTAGAAAAGACGAAAAATAAGTTACCCACGCTACAAGTGAGTGTAAGGACTTACCAAGCTTCAACAAAGCAGCAGCAAGGCACATGATGGATTCTCTGCACAATATGTGTGACACTTTGAGTGGTTGAGGTGCTCCATGACTCATGAGAGGCATTGTGGCCCCAAAGTCGCAGGCATTGAGCGAACAGTTCTGAAGCCTGGAAATGCTTTGTTTTTAATTGAAATTGGCTAAGAACCCACTGTGATCCGATATCTACAACATTTCTTTGTATAGGGACCCACACTATCTCAGGCCCGTTTACCTTATCTTATCGAGACACCACCAACTTCATTTGATATACATTTACAAGTTACAACTCTAAACCATGTAAAAAATAACATGATTTTATATATTTATTCTTGCATATTGACTCACTATTTATTCTATTATATATATTTAAATGATGCAAGTAGCAGAATTGTACGTGTTCTTTCATTTCCTAATAATCATTATGCAACTGAGAGACCGTTTCCTATTCAGCACGTGTTGGTGTTACACATATTTTACCAATAAATGCATGTGTTTATGGATCGTAATGGTGAAACCAATGGGAATTCCATATTATTATTCTATGAATTATTCTAAGTAGAGGTCGATTCAGTCCAGTTCAGAGCGCTGTTCAAACGCACGCTAGTAGCGCTAGTATCGCTAGTAGCGCTTTCGTTCTCCATGGCAACCAGGCGTCAGCCAATGAAAAGCCAGAAAGGGAATACGTCACGATAGGAACCGTGGAGCCTGCAGAGAGGCTATTTCTGCTAGTGAAAAATCACAGAAGCGGTGAAAGCGCTAGCGGATGTGTTTCAATAGTGACGCATGAGACAAATGAAACTGAAATGAAAACAAACACAGATGTGATATGCCCCTGAAGCAGAGTGTGGAAGTGCTTCTGTGAGTTCTGTCTGTTTCCTGCTGCGTCTGTTTCCGTGACGTATTTGTGACGTCAGCTAGCGAAAAGCGCTAGTAGCGTGTGCCGAACAGCGCTCGGTTCAGTACTTGATTTTTCGTCGGAACTCACGTGACCTTATCTTGCATCTCAGAGGGATGCAAAGATAACACATTATTTCACTTTATCGTTGAACGTTAATTACACCTTTTTTATCATTGCATCTCAGCGGAGTGCAAAGATAAAAATATCCCTGCATTGCGGACCCAATGGAAAATCAACCTCTACTAGAAAGATAATGGACTCTACGCTCTACAGGTTCCAATAACACTTTTGTTATTGGATCCTACCATATTTGGTCTTGAATTATTGGATTATTGGATCGGGCGAATATTGTAGTTGCATGATACAATATTTAATGGACTCGCGCCTGAAAGATTTCTTATCATGCAACTGAGAGACCGTTTCCTATTCAGTACGTGTTACACATATTTTACCAATAAATGGATGTGTTTATGGATCGTAATACTGAAGCCAATGGGCAAAAACCCCGGAAGTGATAAAGGACTCTAATAACACTTTTGTTATTGGATCATAACATATTTGGTCATGAATTAGATTTTTGGATCGGGAGAACAGTTGATAATACAATATTTAATGGACTCGCGCCTGAAATATGTATTATTGAACTGGCCTTCGGCTCGTCCAATAACAATTTTTTTTTCAGGCGCTCGTCCATTAAAGGAAATAGTTCACCTTGGAAAATTTTACCTAACAAGATTTGATTATATTTGTTAATACAATTTCTTTCTATATTGTCAAAAATGGCCTTATATCGTGCCGATTCAGGACAGAAGGCCGTAAATTTGTATTGTTTATCAAAACTATATGCATACTCTCTGAGTCAGAGTCCTGACGTCACGCGAATGAAACAAATGGTTCAGCCAATCAGATTCGAAAATAGTCGCATAAAGATAGACTCGCATTGGAGATGTGCCAACCGGCGGCCGGCGATTCGCTTGCTAGCACCAGCTGCAAGCTGATTGGCTGATGGTATAGCCTCTGCCCGGGCTAGAACCAGTACAACATTCTTTCGCCAGCACCGCATTCGTTTGCCAAAAACTCAAATATATTCGGCTGGAGTTTTTTTCAGTCAAGCAAACTTGCAGATAGGGGTTTCCCAACACGGGCTACAAAACTGCTATCTCAGTTTAAGACTAATGTTGAAGGTGCACTATTTCCTTTAAAGGAAATAGTTCACCTTCTACATTAGTTTTAAACTGAGATAGTAGTTTTGTAGCCCGTGTTGGGAAACCCCTATCTGCAAGTTTTCTTGACTGAAAAGACTCTCCAGCCGAATATATTTGAGTTTTTGGCGAAGGAATGCGGTGCTGGCGAAAGAATGTTGTACTGGTTCTAGCCCGGGCAGAGGCTATACCATCAGCCAATCAGCTTGCAGCTGGTGCTAGCAAACGAATCGCCGGCCGCCGGTTGGCACATCTCCAATGCGAGTCTATCTTTACGCGACTACTTTCGAATCTGATTGGCTGAACCATTGTTTACATTCGCGTGACGTCAAGACTCTGACTCTGAGAGTATGCATATCGTTTTGATAAACAATACAAATGTACGGCCTTCTGTCCTGAATCGGCGCGATATAAGGCCATTTTTGACAATATAAAAATAAATTGTATTAAAAAATATAATCAAATCGTGTTGGGTAAAATTTTCCAAGGTGAACTATTTCCTTTAACCCTATTACCTGCGGGGGCAGATTCTGCCCCCCCCCCCCCCCCCCCGGTGGTTTTACACTTGCCGCTTCTAAACCGTTAGGCCTAGCTTAGTCTTGAAACTTTGTGACTTTTCCCAAAATTGAATTGCGTGTGTTGTGTCAAAATTTTGAACAAAAAATCGGCCAGCAGAGGCGGTGCCAGGCTCCTGTCTTGGGGAGGGTGTTACGAATGCGGTTGTGCGGCACATACTTCTTTCGTAGTTTGCGGTGCAATAAATGCGTCAGAAACATTTTCAATGCAATACGCATCATAACTACTGGGATTTTACATGTTTGTTGGCAGAGGCGCACGCAGGTGCAAAAAATGGGAGGCGATACCCTCCCTCAAATTAGGTCCAACTTCAAATTAGTAAGATGATAAAAAGCGTTACGCGCATGGTGCCCCCTCCCCCCCCCCCCCCCCCCCCCCACGTTGTTTTCATGGATCCGCCTCTGCGCAATATATTACATTTAACAAATTACAGCAAATAATGCCCACATATGACGTTCATGTCGTCCCAAACAATCACGAAAAGCACAAATTTGTTATCAGAAAATCCCCCCATTTTACATCCCCTGAATACGCCTATGATTTTGTATTTTGATACTTGTCTTTTGATATATTGAAGATCAGTACATTTGAAGCTCGAAAAACGTCTGGGGTATGGAAATCGGCCAAACCACATGGCCGCAATGACCTTTCAAAAACACCAATTTTTTCGTATTTTTTGCCCCTAGCCCGCGAGTTACTGGGGTATATTCCATAACGCGACTTACTGGGAGGGGAGACTATTTGTTACCCCCTTCCCTCGGATCTCCGGAACTGCTCGACCGATTGTACAAATTCAAACGGAATTCGATAGCCCTGGAAAATGTATCGAGGGAAGCATCATATTGTTGACCTCGGGGTCACCGATGACGTCACAGGTCAGGTCAAGTACAAAATGTTTGACCGTGTCAAAAGGTCTCGATGGATGGAATTGTCGCGCAAAATTGCGATATTAAAGGCATAAGCAGTCAACAAATCGGTATGATTCGTGTGTCTGCCACTTCTAAGTACCGTTCTAAGCTGTTTATGACCTTGGGTCAGGTCAAGGTCATCCGAGGTCACGAGGTCAAACTGCAGATTACGGTCATTAGGCGTTGTAGCACATGTTTATGGGTTTGTTTTTCGTCTAGAACGATTTTTTATGCGTAGTAATGATGTGAGGTGGTCGATTTTCGTCATTTAAAGGTCATAAGTCAGTCATTTTTGAAGATATAGACTTCAAATGTGTTACACATATTCACCGAACACGTCTAGATCACATGTATTCCGGTTTTTTGATAATTCTGATTTTTTTGAAAATTTTGTTAAAAAAAATGTATTTGGATTTCTCAAACTTTTGAGAGAGAAAAATAAAAAATCCGAGATTTCAGTTTGATAGCCCGGTCTATTGTCAGTAATTTGATGTAAGACAATTTAATTCATCTAAAACATTATACCTTCAACAGCGTTTTCCGCAAACGATTATTTTTCAACAAAAATCGAAGAACATGACGTCACTCTGACGTCATTCCCGGTTGAACTATCATAACCTCATCGTTTTCCTTTGGCTTACATGTGTATAATTGATGTGAGAGAAGGTACTGCAAGTTTGGTGACGATACTGTTGTTGGTTTAGGAGTTATTGCAAAATAACGGGAGAGGGGGGAAATAGCCCCCCCCCCCCCCAGTAAGTCGAGTGCTAGGCCCCATTTTTTAACAAAAAAGAAGTGTCGGGGTCCAAAAAGAAAGATCTTGTCATGCGAATCGAATGGCGTTTTCCCCATCGACATCGACCGAGCGGTTCTCGAGATCTCTTTGGGAGGCAGAATCTGCCCCTCCCCCGCAGGTTAACGTAATTTTGGCCGCCCGCAGGGAATAGGGTTAAAGTACAATATTGGTAATCTATATGTCATTCCTAGTAAAGAACCTGTCGGTTTTAAGATTCTGTGGGATCAGAGAAATGCATTAAATTTGAATGTTTAGCACGAGATCTATGGGACGCGTGATTTCCTTTTAAATTTCATCTAAAGAGCCACTTAGCACCAAGATCCACAGTTACAATCTGTCGTGAGATCTGCTGAAGCCTTGATCAGTCATTTGGTGTGGAGATTCTGAATCAGGGACTCATGCACATTGCACAATGCACATTGCGATTGCATATGTCTGGACTCACTGTAGTCAGGTCAGAGTTTAAACATATTTTAACCAGCAGTTCACTTTCACAGCAACACACTGTTGCTGTGGCTGTGGCTTTTTTTTGCATGGTTTATTTATTTATTTATTTCACATAATCAGGTCGTTCCACTGTGACAGGATTATTCCACGACCATCGAACAAGGTCAGACAGTTGTCAAATCAACCTAAATACGACTACAAAAGAATAAAAAAGTTACACAAATATTTACAATGGATGAATCATGCACGTAGCAAGTCACGAGGTTCATTGTTTCACATTTATAGTACAGGCTGTCCGGAAAAAACATACTCTGGATTTTAGCTCGTGCTTCAATATGCACGTAACAATTTTTTGGAACTTGTCATGATTATAGCTGGGAACGTGGCAAAACCGATGAACACAGAAATAAGTCCTTTGAGATGTTTTTTTTTTAATATTGCAAAGGCGTTTTGTGTGGAAGCCTACATTCCAGGGTGTGTTCCAGGGTGTCCGGAAAAAAGATACTGTGAATTTCCGTAATAATTTCGGTTATAAACAAACAATATTACAAATTCGAGTATCGTTATATTCATCAGTTCATGGCAAAACAGATAAGCCATGACATTTGTACAGACACTGCCTCTGTCAGCCTCATGGCGGAGGTGGCGTGGGCACCCTATTCCCCGGACCTCAGTCCATTGGATTTATTTATCTGGGGAGACCGTGTTTACGAAGGTCAAGGACCGTGTTTATAAAGAAAAGCCCAGAACAACAGAAGACCTGAAGCGCGCCATCATCGCAGAAGTCGGCCGCATGCCCTCAGCGATGATCGACAAAGCTGTCGAGCATCTGCAGACTGTGCGACTGCCTCAGCTGATCCGCCGGAAGGGGCGCACATCGAGCATCTTCTGTAGGAGGCTGCACTGTGAGCTGCGACTGACAGAGGGAGTCTCTGTACAAATGTCAAGCATATCTGTTTTGCCATGAACTGGTGAATATAACGATACTCGATTTTTTTAAATATTGTTTGTTTCTAACCGAAATTATCACGGAAAATCACAGTATCTTTTTTTCCGGACACCCTGGAACACACCCTGGAATGTAGGCTTCCACACAAAACGCCTTTTCAATATTAAATAACATCTCAAAGGACTTGTTTCTGTGTTCATCGGTTTTGCCACGTTCCAAGCTATAATCATGAAAAGTTCAAAAAAATTGTCACGTGCATATTGAAGCACGAGCTAAAATCCAGAGTATGCTTTTTTCGGACACCCTGTATACAAGTAAATATGTTATGATAATGATTGCAAATTTTGTGTAAATAATTATATGCTTAATCTGAACGGGCCGGACCGGACCTGGGCCTCACATTTATGAATTTGACCGGGCCTGGTCCGTACCTGGGCTTGGTGTTCATGGGCCTGGGCTGGGCCGGGCTGGGGGTTGGTGGGCCCGTGACGAGCACTGGTCCATACTAAGCAACTCGGACGTGTCCAACTTGTCATAGCGGGCTATCAATTGCATGGCGCAGAGAATAATTGGCAATAATGACCAAGCGGGCGCTTCGCGTTCACAAAGCGTAGGAAGGATAGATTAGCCTGCTTGAAGCCTCTTATAATTTGTGTATGCAACGGCACCGCACCACGTACTATGACCCTTGGTCTTCTTAGCTTCCATGGCGATACTTTTTACCGCGTAATTCCCAACAAGAACGCAATCATGTACGAAATTCAGCAACGCTACCGCCGCCCGACTCGCACAATATTAGCGGCTCCGGGAGTGCTGATACTATCTTGCGTCGCCATAGGGGGGACGGGGACACCGTCCCCCCCAGTCGTCATGCTGGTGGGATTGCCCCCCCCCCCCGTTTTGAGACATAAATCCATACTTTGTTCGGGAATATTGCAGGTTTCAAATATCATAAATGCAATTGGAAAAAGTATCAGTGCAATGGAAGAATGGAAGGGATCAGGACGATATTTTTACTTTTCTTGAGGGAAGTTGACAGGAATTTAAATGGAATTTCAGTAGCAGAAAAACGGGACATATTATCCATTATGGCGTTGATGCGCCCTATTTGTTGTTTAGGCACACTTTGTGCTTGCTGAAAGGAAACACCGGCGGATAGTTTTAGGACATGAACGTTTTTGTTTGCAAGTTTTCGGTCACTTCGACCGAATAGCTGCAAGCTTCTGAGCTAGGTCAGAAGGTCATTGTCATTGGTCAGGTCATTGCTCGTCTTAAAGACGAGCATTGACCTTTTACCGAATGCCTCTTAATCGCTGACGAAGGGTGTTACAATATACCCGAAAGCTCCGATTTTAATACTTTCTTGTGGAGTAAGTCCTCCTTGTATTTAATCTTCATCTGGGATCTCTACGTGCTTTGGACCCTTCCGGTCTGACTCCTCTGACCTTCCAAGAAGCCCCTCTTGTGTGTAAAGGGGCTCATTCAGCCTGTTCAGAGGTTTTTCCGACCTGACCAGGGACTGCACTGGCTGCTTTGTTGCCCTGCCGACATGCTCAGGGGCCCTCCGACCTGCCCAGGGGCCCCTCCAGTCTGCCTAGGAACTCATCCGGCATGTTCAAGGGTCCTTCCGACCGACCCAGGGACCCTTTCGGTCTAGCCAGGGGCCCCTTTGAGTTTCCCAGGAGCCCCTCCGATCAGCCCAGCGACTCTTCTGGTCGGACTGCGCTGGCTGCTTTGTCGCCTGCCGACATGCTCAAAGGGCCCTCCGATCTGCCCTGGGGCCCCTCCGTGCTGACTAGGGGCACATTCATCATCATCATCATCATCAGGATGCTATACCCATTGCGGTATCATCATTATCATCATCATCAGGATGCTATACCCATTGCGGTATCATCATCATCATCATCATCATCAGGATGCTATACCCATTGCGGTATCATCATTATCATCATCATCATCAGGATGCTATACCCATTGCGGTATCATCATTATCATCATCATCAGGATGCTATACCCATTGCGGTATCATCATCATCATCATCATCATCAGGATGCTATACCCATTGCGGTATCATTATCATCATCATCATCAGGATGCTATACCCATTGCGGTATCATCATCATCATCATCATCAGGATGCTATACCCATTGCGGTATCATCATTATCATCATCATCAGGATGCTATACCCATTGCGGTATCATCATCATCATCATCATCATCAGGATGCTATACCCATTGCGGTATCATCATTATCATCATCATCATCAGGATGCTATACCCATTGCGGTATCATCATTATCATCATCATCATGCTATACCCATTGCGGTATCATCATCATCATCATCATCATCAGGATGCTACACCCATTGCGGTATCATCATCATCATCATCATCATCAGGATGCTATACCCATTGCGGTATCATCATCATCATCATCATCAGGATGCTATACCCATTGCGGTATCATCATCATCATCATCATCATCAGGATGCTATACCCATTGCGGTATCATCATCATTATCATCATCATCAGGATGCTATACCCATTGCGGTATCATTATCATCATCATCATCAGGATGCTATACCCATTGCGGTATCATCATCATCATCATCAGGATGCTATACCCATTGCGGTATCATCATTATCATCATCATCAGGATGCTATACCCATTGCGGTATCATCATTATCATCATCATCAGGATGCTATACCCATTGCGGTATCATCATTATCATCATCATCAGGATGCTATACCCATTGCGGTATCATCATCATCATCATCATCATCAGGATGCTATACCCATTGCGGTATCATCATCATCATCATCATCATCAGGATGCTATACCCATTGCGGTATCATCATCATCATCATCATCATCAGGATGCTATACCCATTGCGGTATCATTATCATCATCATCATCAGGATGCTATACCCATTGCGGTATCATCATTATCATCATCATCAGGATGCTATACCCATTGCGGTATCATTATCATCATCATCATCAGGATGCTATACCCATTGCGGTATCATCATTATCATCATCATCATCAGGATGCTATACCCATTGCGGTATCATTATCATCATCATCATCAGGATGCTATACCCATTGCGGTATCATCATTATCATCATCATCAGGATGCTATACCCATTGCGGTATCATCATTATCATCATCATCATCAGGATGCTATACCCATTGCGGTATCATCATTATCATCATCATCATCAGGATGCTATACCCATTGCGGTATCATCATTATCATCATCATCATCAGGATGCTATACCCATTGCGGTATCATCATCATCATCATCATCATCAGGATGCTATACCCATTGCGGTATCATCATTATCATCATCATCAGGATGCTATACCCATTGCGGTATCATCATCATCATCATCATCATCAGGATGCTATACCCATTGCGGTATCATCATTATCATCATCATCATCAGGATGCTATACCCATTGCGGTATCATCATCATCATCATCATCATCAGGATGCTATACCCATTGCGGTATCATCATTATCATCATCATCAGGATGCTATACCCATTGCGGTATCATCATCATCATCATCATCATCAGGATGCTATACCCATTGCGGTATCATCATTATCATCATCATCAGGGTGCTACACCCATTGCGGTATCATCATCATCATCATCATCAGGATGCTATACCCATTGCGGTATCATCATTATCATCATCATCAGGATGCTATACCCATTGCGGTATCATCATTATCATCATCATCATCAGGATGCTATACCCATTGCGGTATCATCATTATCATCATCATGTATTTCGTTTAGCCTCCATAAAATGTTTTGTATGGCCAAGTGTCACAGTGTGTTTCCGTACAATTACAGCATAGCACAGTTGATACTTCTCTACTATACCTAAGGATACAACCAGCGCGGTCAAAACATGATCTCCTAATGACCAAACAAACTACTGTTCATTCGGCCCCCGCAACCATGCCCGCACAGCCCCCCCCCCCCCCCCCCCCCCCCCCCCCCCCCCCCCGACACCCGCGAGCGGTCACCGCATCTCGAACATCAGAGGGGGACCGGTTCCCGAGGCGGCTGCAGTAGACCGGCAAGAGCACCGCGCGTGTCTCGGACCGTCACGTCACTCCGGTGCACGACCCGATCCCGCAATGCGTCGGGAGCGCGCGGGTGATGCATGGCTCTGAACATCATGGCAACGTCACGTTCGGTAATCTGGTCATCAAAGGTCGGCCAGTTAAGCTGATTTAAAAGCGGTGAGACATGATCATGTTTTTTTAGAACAAAATACAATGTGAGCACAGTGGTTGATAACTTTTTGCAAACGGTGTTGTTGAGTTGTACCGCAAGCACCATATACAGTCAAACAATAAAAGCTATGAGGAAACACTAGCGCTTCAATTGAAAACCTTTTCAGGTCAGATGGCAAACGATGAGACATTTTAGCAAGGCCCAGGCGAGTAACCACCACTGGGGTCACTGGGGATCAGTCCCCAGTAACATCTTCGGATTTTAACATTACGCCTATGGGCGTTGCATGGAAAGAATCGACTTCAAAGTGCCTCCGCCCCCCCCCCCCCCCCCCCCCTACTTTCGGAAGGTGGTTACACCTATGGCCAGGCAGCTGATGATTGCATAGCAACGACGCACCACCAAAGACACATGTCAAGCCCACGTCAAGTTACAGTCAACAGCCATTGCTAAAACCTTAACAGATGATGATGGCTGAATAGCGGTGCCTCCGAAGTTAACACAAAAATATATATCTAAGCGTCGCTGCCTACACCGAACTATCATGACATCGGTTTTTTTATTGATGCGCAAGCTATTATCCGCAAACCAAGCGCTCGCTACTTTTAAGCTTGCTTCAACGCGACACTGAAGGTTGGACAAATCTACAGTGTTACAACAGTGAATGAATTGTGTGTCATCTGCATACAATACGATTTTGCAGTCGTCAAAGTAAGATGGCAAATCACTAGTGAATAAAAGGCACAGAATTGGCCCGAAAAGAGAACCTTGAATTACGCCGTGCGCGACAGGCGCGCTCGTCAATCCTCCCCTAACGCGCTGAGAGCGCTCAGCAAGTCAGTTTTCAAACCAATGGCTGTGTACACCGTACTAACCTAATTTTGATAAAAGCATGGTGTGTTTCACAGAATCAAAAGCAGTGTTCGCCACGGGCCCACCAACCCCCAGCCCGGCCCAGGCCCATGAACACCATGCCCAGGCCCGGACCAGGCCCGGACCAGGCCCGGTCAAATTAATAATATTGAGGCCCAGGCCCGGTCCGGCTCGTTCAGATTAAGCATATCATTATTTTCACAAAATTTGCAATCATTATCCTAACATATTTACTTGTATACTATAAATGTGAAACAATGAACCAACTATACTAACCAAAAACAAAAAGCCACAGCCACAGCAACAGTGTGTTGCTGTGTAAGTGAACTACTGGCTACAATATTTTTTTGCTCTGAGCTGAGCTTGTGCGACGCGCGTATTACTTCAAAATTGGCAGGCCCAGGCCCATCCAGAGCCCAGTGATGCCTTTAAAGTTGAGGCCCGGCCCAGGCCCAGCCCAGGTCCAGCCCATGGCCCAAAGGCCCAGCCCATGGCGAACTCTGATCATAAGCCTTAGAGATGTGTCAGCTGTCGTAATACCTAAAATGCCGCCACCGCGGTCCCACCAGAATCCATATTATCAACCAAGTGACCGATGACGTCAAGCATTGCTGACTCCGTAGAGTGCCCCGGTCTAAAGCCGTGCTGTTCGCTGCGAACAATGTTGTGATCTAACAAATAAGTCATAAGCTGTTCACAGATAATGAGCTCCATTATTTTTCAACAGTTGGGAGAATTGACACTGGCCTGTAGTTGTTCAGATGGAGTTTGCAGCCCGACTTGTGTAGCGGAATTACACTAGCCATTTTCCACGACGAAGGTAGCACTCCCGACGTAATGGAAGCGTTAATGACATGCAGCAGTTCTGGGCCAATGACTGGAAGAGTCATCCGTACCATGTCTATCGTAATGCCGTCGTCCCCGGACGCCCGTGAGCCGGACATACGTCGGACAGCGGCTGCCAGCTCCGGCAGCGTTGCCGGCCGGACGCGGAATGCACCGCTGACCACACAGCGCGGACGCGGAGGGAGGGGGGCACGATCCGAACGTTCGCTGTCTATCGCTGCCGCCACCCGCGGTCCCACAGATGCAAAGTGTTTGTTGAGCCGGTCTGACCATGCACTGGTGCCTTTTTCGGTGTCGATGGACTTCCGAGATGAAATCAGAAATCGTTGAATCGAGTCGAGTATCCATGGCGTATCACCACAAAACATGTATGTATTCAAAAGAGGTACGCTACGCTCCCCTATTTGTGATGAGTTGGCGCAGCGATGATTTATTGCTGACCAGTATGTATGTGACAATTAAATATCAGTTTGCCAGCAGTCAATAAGAGTGAATGCATTTCGCTTTTGATCACATTCTGCTTTGACAAAGGGACAACTCGCTCGCGGCTCGCCGTGATACGTAATTGCATGTTTTGAATACCACGGTGCAGCGTTGGCTTCAAGCAATCGGACTACGTCTGTGGGGTTCAATTGACATTAACACGATGTAAAAGTGATATACAAATTGCTGAATATAATCAGCCAGCTCAATAGTTGGACTTGCATTAGCTGTTTTGCCTTAGCAGAGGACCTCGCCATCAGATCGACGACGAACTGTATTAGCAAAGTCAGACTTAAAACAATGTGCTGTTTTCCATTATTGTATTTATTTATTTTAACATTCAAATTTCAAATAGCATTACACGTTTGTTTTATAGCTAATATGCATTTGTTTCACTTGCTTTCAGGTGTAATCCATCTTTTGGAAACACAGGAGACTTATTTCAACGCGAGAACATTTCTGAAAGGGACAAGGGCAGTGATTTGCAGGCAATGTCGCAAACGTAGGGGAGACTGGGGAACGCCGAACTACGGGAAACGCCGAAATTGTCAATTACGCTTAAACGAGTGGGAGGTGGCGGCTTCTGCTGACAGTTCCAGAAGGCTTAGCTAGAAATGGTGTGTTGCTGCCGAAATCGCGCCGGTACTGCCTTTTACTGAGATGCAGCGCGGCTGGAGCGCTTTTTAGTGTATACGTTAAAGGGATTATACGGGTTTTTGCCAGAATAATTGAGTTACGTAGTAAAACGTACTTATACAGGTGGTAGAAGTCCCACGGTAAAGTGCTTCTGGAAATGACCTCTTCTGCAAGTAAGGGCATTTCAAAGTGCGCGGTGATGCCACCGCGTAGGTACTTTCTGCGGGACCGGCTGAGACAGAGCCAGTCATCTCTTTTATGCTCATAGAAACACCTCACTTACTGCATATTTCCGGTAAAATAAGCAACATTTGAAAAATAAACTTGTTTTGTTCCAACGACAGCAGCAATTACCTAGTTTTACCCATAAAGTTCGACATTTTTCCTGAATTTTCATGCCAAAACGCCACCACCAAATTAACAACGCTACAGGCCAGAGATAAGAAAACCACAAAACCTGAATGAGCAGTGTGTAGTAATAAAGAGTCCCATAAGTTTTGAATTGCAAAATCATGTTGTGATCCAGTGTAGGACTTGCAGATAATTCATAACTTTAAAAATTGAAAAATGCAGATTCTAAGATAAAAGTGGTAGACAGTAGGCTGCCGATCAAGAACTCGTTATCTGATGCAAGTCTCGAAAAAATGCCAAAGTTTGAACGCTGATAATTGTGAAATAATGGACTAAATGAGCATTGAGGTCCCTATTATATGTCTTAAACGTGTTTAAAGCTCATCAACTGCAAAAGAGTGCATTCCTTTCAGGACGGAAACTCGTATTATCCCTTTAAAGGTCACCTTGAAAGTTGTCTTGAAATTTGGCTATACTGGGTATTTGGAGCTGAAAAACGAATATGGCATTTGTTTGGACGATAGATGGATATCCGTCGAAGAGTTTCAAGTTTCGTGCCCCGATCGGGCCCTGATCGGGCGGGGCACGAAACAGCCGAACAGCGTCTTCTAAAAGGGCCCCTTTTAGAAGAAGCTGTTTCGTGCCCAGATATACTACCACGACACTAGTCCTGTGTCGAAATTACTTAGCGTAGCGAGGCAATTCTTTCACCACAACCCGTTTTTAGATCTGCTCTACGAATCTGCTATCTCAGTTCAAAACCCCATGTTAAAGGTGAACTATTCCCTTTAACCCTCGCACGGGTAGGGCAAAATCACTACGTGTTCGGGTAGGAGCGGGGGGGGTGGGGTGGGGTGGTACGACCCCCCTAGCGTTTCGCCCCTAATTGAGCTAGAGCTTCGATTCAAAGACGAGCGTGTTCCTTGGGACGAGAGGAAGCCGCTGATATCCAATTTTAAGGTCTTGGATTATTAGATGACCTCTCAGGTCATGGCAATGACCCAAATGACATCAAAATTGAAAATGCGTATAAATTGAATTTTTCGAGCTAGAATCGTGAATGAGCATATCATAATGCTTAATGGGTGCCAAATTCGTAATGAGCGTCACAAAATGTCCTAAAAACTGCCAAATTCCAAAAAAGTCATGTCAGGTCATCTGAGGTCAGTGACCTCGGTTGACCTGTGGAAGCGCATGACCCCAGTGCAACATATAATTATGTAAAATGGATCCCAAATTTGAAATGCCAGAAACCCAAAAAAAGTCATCTGAGGTCATTGGAGGTCAATGACCTCAGTTGACCTCTGAAAAGGTCAATCGAGGACACGATCTCAGTGGAAACCACAACTGTCACCTGGAAACACCTGTGCATATGCTCCTGAACAACAAACACTCGAAAACTGCAGAAGTTACAAGCATCGATACTGCGGGACGCCAGTTGCGCCTGACATAACCTTGAGAAACAGGTCATAGGTGACGGGTCATGAGGGCTAGAAATGCAACATTTTCAAAGTATGTGGGAAATGTCTGAAAAATAGGGTACTGAAAGTTGCATCGAAATCGGTTGGAACCTACGCGAGTTATTCCAGAAAAACCGAGGGGGTGGCATCCACCCCCACCCCCCCCCCCCCCCCCCCTACCCGGGCGAGGGTTAAAGGACTGTCCCACTTTTGTTGAAGTTGTCGAAGCACACTTAATTGTATGTCTACGTGTCAGGCAAGGTCAGCTGAACATGTTCGTAAACTTTTTTCTTCTGAAAAAGGTGCTTATCTTGGAAGATACTCAACTTTTAGTTTTAAGCGAAAAGTTGGGTTAGTGACGTCATATAATTGTTTTTTTATAACAGGGAAATCCTTTGTGCTGCCAAATGTATGGCACAATTTTGTGTCAACATCTATTGAGCAGAAAAAACGAACCACCCGGTGTCTAGATTGGCTTAGATTGCGAACCACCCGGGGATCGAGAAATGAAAGACGAAAATATTCCAAGGCTGACCTTTAAACAAGTCGACTATCATTACCAGTTGGATAAAGAGACGACGCTGTCGGTTTAGATGCCCTATTCAAATACACAAGGGCCTTATTTTTTACAGATGTCAAAATCAAACTCGAATATCTTTTTGATTAGATCATTGTGGTTGTTTTAACTGCTACCATACTTCATTGCAATGCCTAGCCATAAAAATGGCTATCACAACTCAAATATAATGTTAAGGTGGGATAATAGCCCTTTAAGGTGCTATTTTAGAGGGCTATAATTTTTCGTTGGTGCATGATACTTGGATATTCATAATTGTGCCTGAATCTGCAATGCATAAGGATAACCCAAATATTAAATTTAGGTATTTGGCCCCACGGTTAAAGGGAGTGTGCCTACTCACATCGGTTATTTGGGGTTATTGACACTGGTCTATAGAACATAATTTTCTGAATTGACCCATGACTTCGTTTCTCCAGTCTCGCCCTAGTTGCTGAGATATTCCAAAGACTCCAGGAACTTGCTGAGAGCAAAAAGCTATCGGGTAGACTCCAGCGGGCTTCCGCTACTAGAAGCACTGCAACTATCGATTAAACTGCTAGCATATTGTTAGCGCCGGGCAATAGCAATTCAACAAAACAGCTCGTGCACGCTGATAGCAGCAGCCGAACAGAAACTGGACGGCCATCATGTTTTTCGATGATGACCGTTTCGATGATGGCCGATGGCCATTTTGTGAAGAAGATATCAATTTAGAGTTACGAAAATTCCACATAATAAAGTTCACAGTGGCAAGAACGTGCTGTGCAAAACTTGTCTTTCTATCTTGCATTATGTGACCGTAATTGTAGTGTCTTATTTGCGCCGTTTTACATAACATCACCATAGTGGCGATCGTTTTATAGATATCGAAACAAAAAAAAACAAAAAAACAAAACAATATAAGTGAAAATTCAACTAAAGGAGCTCCAGAAGTGAATTTCATCATATACAACAATCAAACCAATAGCTACTTACCGTCTGAAAAGTATTTTTGACATTCCAAAACAGTAGGCACGGCACACTCCCTTTAAGCTCTCGACAGCAATAAGCTAAGACATGTCTCCCGGGGCGAAGCCTGAAAAATTCAGACTGAAAAATTTCGGCGTTGCCGAAACATGGTCTTGGTCATGACAAAAAATTATCTTGAAAGAAGGTTTTTCTATTTCCATAAACAAAATCTTCTCTTGAATGGCATCCTTCAAAAGGGACAACTGTGCATGCGGTTGCAACACTCGCATATAAAAAGTATGTTAAAAGTATGTGTGGTTTCAAATATCGCTGCGTTTGCAAATCTCCAGAATATTTTAGTCTGCGACTGCTTACAATGTGATTGTAATCCGTAAACACTTCGATAAAAACGTTTAACCCGCGCCCCGCTGGGGTCGCCAGCCGAACGCACCCCGCTGGGGAGGGGGTAAATTGTACCCCCCCCCCCTCCTCGTATCTTCCGAACCAATGACTGCAGCGGGACGCGCAAGACGGCGATCGAAAACTCTCAAGGCGATGAATATAATTCATACCCGAAATTCTTAAAATAAGGTTACATGTCAGGTCACGATCAGGCCAAACGTCAAAATTGAGGTATTTGAGTTTGTTGGCCATACTTTCCATCCAAAGCCTTAGATTGCGACTATTATCGCACAAGGTACTCTCAATTGTATAATGCATCTCCCGTATAAGCGAAAGTGAAATTATAAGCAAAGGTCAAAGTCAAGGTCAGGTCACAAAAGGTCATAGGTCTACGAAAGCCATGAGACACATGTTGTATGGGTTATTTTACACGTATAATTCGATAGTAGCAGCCATTTTCACAACCTGACCCCATAAAATGGCCCTCAGGTCAAGGTCAGGTCACAGTAAGGAAAAAATTTGGAATTGATTCATCTAAATCAAAAGGCATATTTCTAGACCAACTTTGTCTCAGAAATACAGAAGTGGTATTTATTTGTTTGTATCTGAGGCCATTCTTATAAAAAGAACTCGAGCCATGGCTGCAAATAAAAAATCGAGCAACGAAAAGCAGCCGGCTGTATTTTTTATTATTATTTATTTTAAAAAAAACGAGAAGCGACTGCAATTTTTTTTTTCTCCACTCGGTTACAAATCTGACGGCAAAATGTGAGCCAGTCAGGTATGACGTCATATGTACAAGTTTGGTAATTTAACCAACAGAGCTGCTACAGCTCTGTTGTAGCAGCTCTGCTTTCGACTTTTAGCATAGGATTTTATGGCAAAATAATGCTTAATAAAACTGACACGCAATAAAACTACGGGTTCTTTTCTGTTTCACCACTGGAATAGCTCTAATTGTGGTATGAAATATATTCGGAGAAACTCCTCGCGGAGGTACTCAAGCCGCGATTGGCTAGCGGACAATAATACTTTTGCGTCTTCAACATTCCGAGGAGAAATGTGTAAACAAACAATCACGTCACCGGCTTTGTATAGGGGGGATTGTGATGTGCGATGTCATATATTTTCGCTACTACTGTTAATCTTGAGTGATTTCCTGTTACTTGTTGTTGATTGGTCAAGTTTAAAGTTTGAATTCGTTAAAATTAATTGTTAAACGAATACTTTCTTGCAATATCGGATCAAGAAAGAATCGCCGGTGACCCATGCGCGGAGACTGGAGACGTTCACCTACTGGCAACTTGCCATCAGTCCGAAGCCTGAGATTAAATTAATATAAGGCTGCACTGCAAAACACTTGCTGAAGAAACAGCGGGACGACGCCGGCTAGCAAGCGTGGAGATGTGCGTATGTGTACTCTGTGTGTATGATCACTGCAATTTCCATTTGTTTAACTTGAAGATGACAACAGTTTGACAGAGGACAGCAGTTCGAGAAGAAAAAAAATTGTTTGAAGGAAATATTTATCCTTTTTTGCTATCTTAAAAATCAATATTATTTGAGATTTTTTTTTCTCAAAACATTTTCTTTTTGCCTTGTATGATGAAAAATAGGTAAGCTTTGACGACTAAAGCCTGTCGCGACCAGCCGTGGAAAGCAAGAAACCGTTCCTATTTTTAGCGTCAAGTTGCACGTTTGAAGAATGTTTTCAATATTGTATATTGGAAACATCCGTTAACATTTATATTGGAAGAGAGGGAAGCTGATTGCTTTACTGATTTGCTGTTTTATGTCTGTTTTTCCGTTTACCAATAAAGCTTTCACCGTGAAAATGTTGGTTAAGAATTGTTTTTAGCTTATGGTAGTTAAGCCGACCGCCTTCGGTCATCTCGGTGGTGTGACGGGTAGCGCGTTAGATTTCAGTCCCGCAGGTGCAATTTTTCGATGCCGTATGTTTGTGCAATTAAAAGCTAACGATATCTATCAACCATTTTCTACAGCAAGAAGTCGCTTGGATGAATCATCGAGCGAACTTAACATCGAGCGAACTAAAAAAAGGTCGAGCGAACTTAACTTAGAAGCATTATACAAAGCATTGTCGCTAGTTATTTTTCGGCCGGTATGAATTTCATGGCAGTAGCATATACTGATTTAATATGCATTATAGTTATTATGTGGGCCCAGTTGCATCCACTAACTCCCCATCTCCAGACCACTCACGCCTTCGTATTCGACGCCCATCTGGGAGGCACAGACCCGGCAAAGGCATGCACTCATTTTCGGCGAAAATAACACCAG
Source organism: Chirona hameri (assembly GCA_036785665.1). Lineage (NCBI taxonomy): Eukaryota > Metazoa > Arthropoda > Thecostraca > Balanomorpha > Balanidae > Chirona > Chirona hameri. The sequence continues at coordinate 6,522 of JAXIVJ010009562.1, read as the reverse complement.
CCATCACCGTTTAATCGGCGCAGCGCGGTTGCAGGCCTGCAACAATAATCCTACAGTAGCACAGGTACATGTATATATGGCCTTCCAGCAGCAGCAACGAAGGAATTGCTGAAAATGCATATAAGTGCCTTGAAAAAAACGGAGCGCCCACCTTGCTTCAATTTTTGGCTCGTTTTGTCAATATTTGCACGAACCTGGCGCGGCCTATGTGCCAGGAACTGTCGCAGATAAGCATTTATGATAACGATAACGTGTCTCGTTTTTTTTGGTATTTTGTTTTGTTGCTACGACTTTTTTCTATGACCTGTTTATGATAACGGATGGCTCAGATTTGCCCCCAAAAATAGAGCCGTGGCTCGATTTTTTATAAGAATGGCCACTGGTCAATAAAAGCAAAAAAACGTAACTTAAAAAAATGACGTCATGAATTACTTATACTTAGGGAGCCATACTTCAGTCAAAAATAAAGACATTTCTTTGAAATTTTGGTTGAGTATTGCCCATACTTGGTTCTCTAGCATATTCCGGTTTTTAAATATCTTTAAAAAAACGATTTTGCGGAAATGTTAAAAAAAAATACGTTTTTGATTTTTTGGGAGTCCAAAAACCGAACTTTTGCAAATCCGAGATAGTCATTTTGAAGACAATCTCATTTCCTTTCTTTTGAAGTTTTTCCTTTGCAGTTTGCATCAAAACTCGATTTTGTACGAATTTGCAAACATGTATCGTTTTTCCACCAAAAATGGCATGAAATGACGTCATCAAAACAACATTGTCTTCCAAAGTACTACCTCAATTTCTGTGAAATTTTGTAAGAAGACGTCAAATTGATGCAGAATAAGGTACTGCAAGCTTGACGTCGCTATCGCTCATGGTTTTCAAGTTATTGAACAAATCCGGGAGGGGGGGTAAAATTTACCTCCCCTCCCAGCGGAGCGCGGGTAAAGCTCACAAACACATAAAGTTCGAAGTAAGAGAAAAGCGACCTTCACTCACTCGGCATTACCCGCAGTTTTGGGGAAAAACCGTAATTTTAACTTTTCAGACATTTTATTTGTAACAGCTGAACATATCTGATGGCTCAAATGTCAAACCTGTTTTTGATAGCCAATTGATGTGGTTTGCCAATGATATCTGCAGATATTCTGTAGAGGGATTTGTCTGTCCACTACAAGGAACCAAACAGAAACGTTTTGGCGTTCCCTAATCTCCCCTACTTAGCATTGCGAACAAAATAATAACGTTGACTAAGATGCGTATCTATTCATGTATGACACATTATCCGAAAGCGCTCTATTATAATCAGTGTGTAAATTTGGTGCCTATGCAATAATATTTTGAGGATTCGTTCCAAAGCCGTCAGGCGACACTGGGAGGATTCAAAGTGAGGCATGAGCTGGCGTCTCGGCTACCCTGCCCCACCCTGAGCCCCGCGTCGCCGTCCGGTCAGATTAGCATTTGAGACGGTGCTGCGGTTATTGCGCCTCATCGCCAGTTATTGTTTCGTTTTTTATTGAGCCATTCCGACGCCAGTCATCTTTGTCACCCAATACGCCCCCCACAGACGGACGCGGCGCACTGATTTGAAACAGGCGAGACACGATATTGATGCGACTACGAGCGTAAGGCCCCAGACGCGATTAAATGGATTATACGTATTCATCGAATGGAATTATTGGCTCGAATCGGCGGCATTTTTATGTATGTATGTATGTGGGGGACCCGGGTGCGTCCGATCAATGCAGCCGCGGTGGCGTCTCGGCGTTCGATTTGTGCCCTAACGACTGCCATAGACGCGACGGGCGAGGCACGACGCGTTTTTTGTCAATAGCATTATGCTATTTCATCAATGTGATGTTTCCTTGGAGAAATTATCGGCAAGAATGACAATGCTGAGAGGGTGAGTCACTCCCATTATTGAGCGATCAAAGCGGCGATTCCTGCAGTTGTTGATGTGTTATATGAAAGTGCCAATATATTACAAGAGCTTTGTTTGACGTTGTTCACTGCATTAGAAATCAGGCTCATGATATGATAAATGATTCTTCATTCATGGCATGAAATTTGCTGAATCGTCCCTTCAGACTTCATGGATCACTGTTACTGGGTGATGAATTTGAAATCCAACATCAGTAACAATTCGTCCGAATATTGTCTACTGTTGCCGGAACTGTGATATAAAAGGACAGCCTCTTCGTTGGTCGCTCACTTATGCAAATAAGCAAAAATCAATATATCTACTCTTGGGGGAACATTTTGGCAAGCTGGAGCCGCAAGATAAAAAACAAAATAAAGTCACCGCGATATTTGAGCATGGACGAGCTCCACTGGCGGATCCAGCCGTCGGTTTGAGGGGGGGCAACTTTTTGTGGCAAAAAGGTACCCCCATTTTTGTATCCGCGGATTTGGGCCGGTCACCATATTTTGGTATTCGAGATTCTTAAATTCGCTTTTCAAATTCACAACAAAAAAAAATCCTTTTGGGGTTCAAATAACCAAAATCTCGGAAATCCGAGATAGCCATTGTGAAGAAAATGTAATCCTTTCGTTTAACGTTTTATATTTGCAATTTGCTTCAAAATTCTATTTTCTACGATTTTCCAAATATTTATCGTTTTTCCACCAAAAATGGCATGACATGACGTCATTAAAACGTCATTATCTCCCAAAATACTCCACCAATTTCCTTGAGAGTTGGTGAGAAGACTTAGACTTGACGCAGCATAAGGTACTACAAGTTTCACGTTGATATCTATCATAGTTTTCAGGTTATTGAGAAAATCCGGGAGGGGGCAGATACTTCTGCTAAGGTTTGAGCTAGAAGTACCTATCTCAACCTAGGTACGTAACTACTTATAGTTTGTTTTATTTTGATTGCACAATTGCCATTCATTTGCTGGCACTAGGTCCCAAAAAATCAATTTATTGACGAGTCAATCTTTTATGCAAAGTGGGTGGAGCTTGTCATAGACACTGTATAACAAATATGGACACAATTATTGACAACATTTCCCCAAGAACACCTAGTCCCTATCCACACTCAAATGACCATGCAGTCTCCAAAAATAATCACACCATCTGATGCACAACTGTTAACTCCATCCACCTCAGTCACAACTCAAACTGTTCACGTAAGTTTTTTGGTTTGTTTCGGGAAGGATTGAGACGCCATCACGTGGCGACAAATTACATCAAATATGATTCTGTTATTTTCTTAGGATAAACTTTTTAAATTTTCAAGTTCCTATTTTGTAAGTAAATAAAACTAGTTTTGTAATGTAATTACATGAAATTATTATGAAAAAGTATTTGTTTTACAAAATTATTCACCCATGCTGTTACTGCATCAATATTTTGATAGTTATTTTAATTTGAGTAAACAAAATAATTCAGGTGAGCCAAGGGATAAAAAATTGATGCACTTATAAAGCAATATTAGCCGTTTTCACGAAGGATTATTGCGCTGAAAAGTTTCTGAAAGATTCTGAAAGTTTTGAAAACTACACAACTTTTACATGCGATTTTTGGCTAGAAATGTCCCTCATAATTTTGTAATATGTTAAGAATAAAACATCTTGGTCCAGTTGTTGTAGGCGAGCTATGGCATATTTGAGCATGATGAATATAAGTATGTGAATAAGTAACCTTCTGCTCATGTTATATCTTAATTAAACTTGAAAACGGTATACAAAATTACATTAATATATTTCGACTTGCGTCATCATCAGAATCTGATGATGACGCAAGTCGCAGTTTCAGAAACTTTCTGATGATGACGCAAGTCGAAATATATTAATGTAATTTTTTATACCGTTTTCAAGTTTAATTAAGATATAACATATAACATGAGCAGAAGGTTACTTATTCACATACTTAGAATAAAACATGTTGACAAAATTGCGTTTTGGTGGTAATATAAGTATTGATAGTAAGTATTGAATAAGTATAAGTATTGATAGAATCTTCCTAAAACTTCCTGGATCTTCCTGAAACTTTCAGGAAGATTATATCAATACTTATCTTGCTTATTATCACCAAACCGCAATTTTGTGAACATATTTTATTCTTACCAACATATTACAAAATTATGAGGGATATCTAGCCAAAAATCGCATGTAAAAGTTGTGTAGTTTTTCAAAGCATTCAGAATCTTTCAGAAACTTTTCAGCGCAATAATCCTTCGTGAAAACGGCTATTGCATCAATTTCCAAGATAATTATTGAACATCTAGGTGGCTGAAACTGTATTGCCACAATGCACAATGCACAGGTTCATGTGCCATTCATCCCATCACTGTTATCCATTGCTTCATAATTGCCGTTTGTAAATCGGTCATTTTCCCAATACCATTTCTATTGGGCTGGATCAAAATATTGACGCGTCAAAAACATTATGATTTGGGCCTAATGCCAGCAACTGCATTGGGACCTTCGTGAGAATCGCACGTGAATTTTGTACACACCGCTGTCACGCGTCCCTAAAAGTTATTTCCACAAAAGCAACGCGTCATTTTTGGCAACCATTTGCGCCGAAATAGAGTGCAGATTGGATTATAAATTGATACGATATGAAGTGTTCTTCCTACATGTAAAACAAACGTTTGTTCGAGCTTCAATTCTGACTGGCAGCTTGCTGGCCGTTATTTTATCGTCAATTTTTTTACAATTTTTACAATCAATTTTTACAATAAATTGTCCAAGTTTTTTTTTGGGGGGGGGGGGGCAAAATACATGTTGCCCTCCCCCCCCCCCCCTCCAGGCTGTGGGGGGGGCATGGCCTGGTTGCCCCCTGAATCCGCCAGTGACGAGCTCATCACACCTCGAAGAAGCTCCGTCCTCTTCCACCCCAGGCTACTTCACACGCGTGATGTTGAACCTTGATGCAGCGTCTGCTGTTGATTGATGCATTAAAGGAATGTTTCACCTTTGTATTGGTTTTGAACTGATGGGATCTAGGCTAGTGCCGCCGCTGATTGGCTGACAGCGACATTTTCAGCCAATCCCACTTTGTCAGCCAATCAGCGGCGGTCTATAGCTCAATAATGACGTCATCATCCCAAATTTAAAACCTTAATTTGTATAAAGTTAAGTGACTTTTAGAGAGAAAGGTATCACCATCGTTTCCAGCAGCACTTCATATTTTCGACTACAACCAGCGTATATTTGACAACTTTCAGAAAAGTGAAATATTCCGTTTAAATGGATCCGATGTTTACCGAACGCCCTGCGCTGAGCTATGTCTATCGCCAATTAATTGGGAGTTAATTTGAGCTCTGCTCCAATCAGAGCAGCCATGACAGCTGCTTTCTCTTGGCGCACCGGCACCATTGAGTGTGGGCCGTGGAGCTGTGTCGTCTGTTAAGTCACTCTCCACTGCCCCCCCCCCCCCCCCCCCCCCCCACCTCCCCGTACTGAACATCCATGGCGCCGAATGTCTGGTCAGTATCGGCGTGCCCTGGGGACCCTCCCTACACCGCGCCGGTGAGTGTGTGGGTGTGCCAGCTCCCCGCTCCCCTTCTCACCTCATCCAGTCTGCCTTGAGCGCCGGGCGGCCTAATTACCCGGCTGACCAGCGGCCGGCCGCCTGCAGCTGCCTCTCAACTGGCCACCGCAATCCACTCCCGTCCTCAGCGGCGCCCTGCCGGCAGTCCCGAGAGGTGACCCCGCAGATTGCGCCCGGGCGGATACAAAGGCAGCCTGCCGCCGCAAAACCGCCGCGAAAGGGGAACTGTGCGTCCCCTAATGTCGGGGGATTGGCCGACCGACTGACGCCTCCGTCGCGGCCCGAGCCTCCCTGCGATCCTGCTACCCTACAATTCCAGCGCAGCGTAAAAACGCAGGGTGACGGATGGACAGCAAATGCAGTGAAGTGATCCATAGACGGCGGCAGCAGCCTCATCAAATGGACAAGAAAGCCATTTTCCAGCGCAGGGGTTTCTCAGCTCATCCCTATCTAATCTGCCTCGTGATTTAGATAGGGCTTAATTAAATATCCGACAGTGGGGTTCAGGCCATTTCGGATTGCTTGCAGCACAGTTCCCGACTGCATTGTTTTATGAACGGTGATAATTAACTTTCCTCCTCGAGAGAGGATGCCGTGTAACATGGGTCTGGCACGCCAGAAGCAAAGTATAGCAATACTTGTAGTGAAGTAGGATGCTGTCACGGGGTTAAAAGAGCTACACAATTGTATTTCATCTTTGAGTAAAAGCTTAATATTTGTCCACACTAGGCTGAGTGCATAGCCACTTACGACCGTGAAGATGTACACTGTACAGTGTACATACCTTCTTTTTTACTCGGAAAGTCAACATCGGCAGAGGCTCCTCCGCCACGCTTTTGAAATTGGGGGATGGGATCCAGGGAAGCCAACTGGTCGCCGTCAGCGAAAAGTCGTTGTGTGTGTGTGTGGGGGGGGGGGGCGTCAGCGATAAGTTGTTGAGCTGGGGGGGGGGGAGGAGTATACATAATAAGCACAACTGAACAATCATTTCATTATCATAATCATTATAAATATATATAT